>JARJDZ010009306.1:0-12245 GCA_030264555.1 Aleochara sp. GC000083 | reverse complement strand
CAACGAACAATGGGATCGGAATGCGAGGAATGCAACCGCAGAGTACTCCAACAGCATGGAATATAATAGAAAGAATAAATAACATGTGCAAGTCTTCACACAATGTAAAACCCCATAAGAGGTGTTTGTAATGTAAATTCCATAAGAAATCTTTTTTCATATTACTCAAGAACTATTTGACCGATTTTGATGATTCAAAAAGCATTTTAAAGGGCATGATTTAAGCTTTCACTAAAACAATCTGCTTTGGGTGGTAATTATAAAAAATATTGTATTTCGTGTAGTTTTCACTTCTATCGTGTGATGTTAAGCACACACCGTTTATTTTAATCTGTATGATCAAAAAACTTAAAATCAATATTTTGACGCTGATAAATCAAAAATCTTATTGTAGTGCATTAAAATTTAGTTTTCATGTGGCATGTAAGCTTTAGTTTTAATCAGTTATAATTAAACCAAAAAATTTAATTAGCACTTTAGTTTCCATTTCTATAACTTCAAATTTATTCGTTCTTTGAAATTTTTCAATATATAAAGCCTCTGGAACCTAGAACCTGGAATCTCTGGAAAGCGTAATTGTTTTTACATCAAAGATAATTCACCACAACACTTTAGATTAAACAATTTGTTCTATAACGAATATACACGTATACACATGGAAGACTTCCCAAACTTCAGAAAGATAAGCAGATCTAACAAAACTGTAATTGCCGATATATTTTTGGGATAGTTTAAAAGATAAGTCTAAGTAGAAAGCAAAAAATAAAATTATACTGTTTCTATGTAGTGTGTAGTGGTATATTTTTATCTGCTAAAATTGTTGTCATATTAAAACATTATAGTAAACAGGAATCACATAAAAAATAATTCGTCTTGTTGAACATGATTCATTTCAAAATACATTTCACAAAGTAAACTGGGAAAATGTCATCAAAATTAATCATCGTAATTTCTGTCTGGAGTGTTTATGTCGTAAGGCTTTCCGACACATCCATTATCTCCATTCTTCGTGGGAACACATACGACATCTGCAAAAAATTATGATTTTATTTTCGAATGCTGACTGAATATGCAAAATATGGAAATCTACTGGTTTTCATACTAAAAGTGTTAGTTGATTGGAATCTTAAATACATTAATTCTTTAATTAGATGTTCCTATATTTTATATATTTTTTTTATTTTTACCTGCAACCGGAATTTTCAAAGTTGTTGACGCTTCTGTTACTGGTGTACTTGCTGCTGAAACTGATGTCTTCATGAAACAACAGGCAATGATGAAACAAATAAAGAAGAATAGTGAAAAACGCATGTTTGCAATTTTCAGTAACAGTTAACTAGATAATTTTGCTCATTGTCGCTTTTTTATATGCGCGTTGGCCACATACTCATAACATATTCAAATGTATTACATATTTTTGAATATTTTTAACTCTAATTAAAAATATATTTTTTTCTTATCATGCCTATACATGCGTATGGAGGAAGAAGTTAAGGCCCTTCCGGTTTTTCTACAAATATGTCATTCTAAAAATGTCCTTTGCAATACTAACATAACAAAAAGTTACAATTATAATGATTTGTATGAAAGATATAGAAAATTATTTTAAAAAACAAGGACCTATTTATAATTCCATGTGATAAGAAAATACAAAAGCAATGAAAATATTATTTGAAATTTAAAATGTCTAGAATTGTTTATTACTCATGCATAATCATTCACTAACTTCCATGTTTTGGGAATAAACCATGTGACGGCAAACATGGTAATTATGTTATCATTCCAATTGATTGTAAATTAGCAAACGTTCCATAATAAAATTTCCGTTACACAATAATGGATTTTTGCCAATTAGGAAAAATACTCATTGTTGATGTAAAAAATACATTACCCAAAAAAATTGCACACGCTTTGTAAATTTAATGTTCTTTGAAAAAATATAATTGTTATTTTAATAATTAGTGCGTAAGAATTAGTACTTTTTCTTCATATAATGCATCAAAATGGCATTTTTTTGTGAATGAGTTTACTCATCTTGAATAATTAACTTTCTGAAAAATGGTATTTTCGATTTATATTCATGCATTCATTCTTAGTTGCAAATTTTAAGAAAGGACATTTCGGAGTCAATGTTTTACTGTTTTTATTTATGAAGCCAAATGTAAAAATATTTGTTAAAAAATGATGCTATTAAGTTAAAAGTTCTTAATTATCATATTATAAAAAAACTGATTTTCTTCAAAAACTTAATTCTTCATACAAAAGTTAAAATAGTTAAAACTAAAATTAAAAAAAAATATGAATCTACATATGATGATTTACATATATCTACAATGATGTCGAACTTCAAAATTTGCGTACAAATGGGTAATAACCTGAGATTGAAAATTCATCCCAGAAAACGAAGACACCATGAAGGACTTTAAACATTGACTAACGCAGTATGCAAAATGAAAATGAAACGGACTTCATTTTAATTGCGCAATGAATAATAAACGAGAAGCACTTAGCGATGGTATCAACATTTGCAAGTAAGTACATTTAATTTTTCTGCATCGTTTTGTCATTACAGTACGAGATGTGTAATACATACCATCTTGGAACTGGGAAGAAATGACGAATATTCTCGAGCCCGTGTTTCGTTTTATTATAAATTAATCAAACGAAGCGAAACAAATACGAGTAGGAAGCGAAGATCGGAGGAAAAGGCGAACCGTGCGTAATACTCATTTTATTTATTTATGTACGTTTATCGAATGGAAGTGCAAGAAATAGCAGTGAAATATAAGATTTCTGTCATGATTTGTGTGCATTCTGCTCTCAGCGCCGCGCACACTTGGCGTTCGGCCGCTCGCTGCCTGCTTGTGCTCTTTGCAAATTTATAATGCGAAATCGGGAAAACAACGAACGTAACGTGCGCGTTTGATAAACGACCGGCAAACTCTTAATATTTATAGAATTGCTACTATGGCAGTGCAGTCCCACTCGAATTGACTCGAACCCGGACTTGACTTGTTAGCCAGCCAACAATCCATAGAGATTTTCGACAAGGAAGAGGTTAGATTCACCGAGAACATTTGCACAATTTGTTTATTTATAAGTACTATTGCTGTTTGGCAGGAAATATCAAAGCAAAAACCAATGTTACTAGGTAACTATCTAAATATGTTAATTGGTTTAAAATTGAACAGATACTTGACTAATTTTGATGTTTTAATAGGGAATCTGCAAAACGGCAAGAAATATCAAAAAATTAATTGGACATCCTGAAAATTTAATACCGTTTTCAAAATTTGTCTTTAGTATTTGAAATGAAAACTTCTGCGCTGCGCAAAAAGAATTGTAACGAGTGAATCGAACTGGTATGAAACGTTCGAGTTTCTACGTTTTCGATAAATCCTCACAATTTTCAGTAATGACTAATAATGAATAGTACTTACAACAGACTCTTATATATTCGGTATGTCAAATTTGATTTAACATGATGCACACGTGAGAATGAGCAGAAAGTTATCAAGATAAATATTAAAAAGCAAATTTAGTGGAACGATGATCGTTTTGGTAATTATTGTTGACCAGAATATTTGTTTAGTCGACAGGTATATGATGGCAGAGAATCACTTATTTTTTATGTTAATATCACACAAAATATCTATCACAAGGCTTTTTGCGAAATAAATGGGTAAAATTTATTCATTATAAACAAAAAAATAGATTTTCAATAATGTAGGAATCACATCTGACTTGTATTTAAGAAGTGCAACTTTATGATATTGCACTAAAAACCAGTGGCTGAAACAATTTTTTATCTATACCATTGAAATCCACTCAAAAAATGTCCTAATAATGTAAAAATTATTTTAATGTAACTAGTGAAATAAAAGAGAACATTGTGATGTCAAGTATCAAACTTTTGTTTATGGCATTACAAAATATAACAAAACATTATAGACAATGTTTTAAAAGGGAAATTTGTCGCAATCATTTAGATTTGGAACCGATTTTTGGATAGAAATTTGATTATTATAACAATATTTTAAATATGATGAAATATGATGAATTTTAAAAATGATTAAAGATGATAAAAATGTAATGGAGTTGATCTATCTTATATTGAGTTATCTATAATCACATTGTTCTTTAATTGCATCCAAAAAATATTCTGTTAAAAGTTCACCCGGTATATTTTCACATAATGTACAAATGATTTATGCAGTAACTTGGAAAATGACGAATTGTTGACACAATGTAGTGCTTTACCCAAAATACGACAATAACAAACATGTGCAAACTAGACGAACGAAGAATGCAATAACGACGTGCGAGGCAAATCGAAAACGTGCCAGGAAGAAATCTTTAATTCCGCTCCTGTTTCCAGTTTGGCAATTCTTGATGTTTTTACAAATCATAGAAATGCAAAGAGTTCGACAAGTATTTTTAACCGGTTCATTAAATGAATTTTAATGAACTTCTTGCAAAGTGTAAATTAGAATTTGAAAAAGGATAAACGCAAGTGTTGTTGGCAATGTCGCCTTGTTGTATCCGCGTATATTTCATAAATAAATCGTTTAAATCATGATTTGTCGAGTCATAAAGCTTGACGAAGAGCCAGCGCTCCTCCCTTCGGGCTTTCCGCACGGTGCGTTCGTTGTCTTCGCCGAGGACGAAGATGGCTTGGTGATCATACGCGTTCCGTCGAAATCGGCCGACAATGTCGTCGGTTGCGACGTTCGGAACGACGTCGTCGGCTGCAACGCATTGTAATATTTCACCTTCTTGTTACTCCTACCGTAATCACAATAAATCACAGCGGGCCATTCTATTATGCTGCCGCCGAATGCCATAGAGGAGCGGCGGCCAAAAAGATGAAGCACCCCATGAAATGCCACAAGATTTCGCATACTCGTATACGTCAATTTGCATCAATTGCGACGCATTTATCCTGTCTGATTACGTTTTTATTCTACTTGGTTTTTTAGCGTTTATACCTAAAGATTGTTGTTGTTTTGTTTTTTTTTGTTTTTTTTTTCAGCAATATGACATTATTAGTGTTATACTTGCAGGTCCTTTTCGAGGATCTTTGAGGCGTTAAACTTATAATAATACAAAATATTAGATCGTTTTTAGCAGTCACATATTTCTATTAGCTAGAAAACTAGAAGAAGTTTTTGACAGCCAGGTCTGATATGCTCTTAAGAATTAAAGGCTTTTTTGCTCAGAAACATAATAAGGAACGGAAAAATTAGTAGTCTGTTGAATAAAATCAGGATCCAACATTTTTTTTGGGTGGTCCTTGGTGTATTTAGTCTTGTAATGACATTGTAACTTTTCACAAGTGCAGAACAGAAGGGAGAAAAGAACAGGGCTTTGAACCGTCACCGATTATCAAAAAAAACAGTTATTTTTACTAGAACGAAAATCGGAACCGAATCAAAAATAATATCGGTTTATTTCGTTTTTGAGACCCTTTTATCTTGATACTTTGGGTTTATTAGTATTGTCATCAATTGGCTTAGACATAATGATTGCAATTAAACTCTTAATCCTTTATGTATTATTTCGGGACCAGAAGTACAATTCGAATATTTTTAGGTAATTTAATGTACTTTCGATTGGCGTTTAGACATTTGCAAATTTGCATCCAGTTTAATTAAATTGAATTGATTATTTTTATTGCAATTTTTCCTATTTTTAATCATCAATTTTCTATCAGCTGTCTCTCAGTAACTCGAGGTTCAATAAAAATGGTTCCAACATCATTTTATTGAAAATTTAATGTATTTTCAAATGCGGTATAGAAAGTTTCAAAATTCCGCCGAGAAATGCTATCGGTATTGTCGTCAATTTAATTAGATATAGTGAACAGGATTATTTAATCCTTTATTTATTATTTCAGAACTGGAAGTCCAATTCTAATAATTCAGACCTCATTTTAAAGACAATTTAATGTACTTTCGATTGGCGTTCAGACATTTGCAAAATTTCATTCAGAAATGCTATTGGTATAGTCCTCAAACTGGTCTAAAATGATTATTTTTTAACACTTATTTTCCTATTTAAATGTTGTCATTTTTCTGAGACCTGTTTCTCTGTAATTGGAGGACCTATAAACATAAGTCAGACACCATTTTAATGCAAATTTAATGTACTTTCAAATGCAGTTTAGAGATTTACAAAGTTCCGCCGAGAAATGCTATTGGTATTGTCGTCAATTCAATTAGACATCGTGATCAGAATTACTTATTTCTTTATGTATTATCTCGGAACTGGAACCTTTACGGGCCGGTTAAACTCTTTCGCGGACTCTTGTCAAAAATTAGCCTTGATTAGGTTTCAAATAAGATGAGGTTTGTGTATTGCATATTGGCATCTTTGATATCGTTCTTGTAGCTTCTAGTAGTTTATCACAGTTCTAACTTTAATAATTAATTCGTCCTATTGTCATTATTGTTCTGTCCCCCCCTAACAATTTTTAAGGAATTCGCAAAACAACCGGAAATAATTTCTTCATTTGTTCACATATTCACATACTGGAATGTGGGGCCATCGATTGCAACATGGAATCTTTGCTTTCTTAAAAAGTGAAGATCGAGTCCATGATTAATAACACCAGCAGTGCTACTATCGTGCATTCCCAATTCTGACTTTTCAGACATCCTGTAATTTAATGTCTGGGCGACAAACTCGTAGATAACAATTCCCCAGTAAAAGCAAGAGCAAAAGCACACGCAGTCAGACAACGGCATCGGTACAAAAGGCCATTGTCATTGTCGTCTCGACGGTGTGCAGCGATCTTTATGTGCACCCCATCCTGCAATCCTCCGAGAGTATTATACTTTATCGGTTGCTGTCTCTTCGGCCGAACGCATTGCACATTCGTTTTATTGTCTTGGATTGCATGTGCACTCCGCGCCTCACATATATAAATTTCCACAGTGCGCGCGAATGCCATTTCCTCTCTCCTTATACTTGTTAATTTTACGCAATGCCCGATGGAATTTTCTATCAGAAATGAAATCATTTGCACGGGGAAGCGAATTTCATCTCGGCAGCGTCTTCTTCTTGCACCAGAAGGTCTGATATAGGAGTGAAGACGCTGTCGCTTTGTTGTCCTCGAAGTCGTCGTCGTCGTCGAAGTTGTTGCTGTTGTTGTTGCAACAAACAGGAACGCACCAGCGGATGTTAATCTCTTCTTCAACACAATTTGTTTGTCAACGATGCACATCTATCCGTTTTAAGTTATTGCCAACGAGCCGAATGAGATTTTCACATATACGAGACATTCGCATTCGTCGCACAGCATCGAGTGTTGTTTCTATCGTTGCGCTGGTGCAAATGTTGCAGCAGGATGAAGTTGGGCAAGTCTTCTCTACGCCAATGAATTGTGTGCAGTTTGGTGCAATTTTTCCTTCCTCTTGCGAATGCATCTGCGCAAATACGACCGTGCGATATACGATAAGGAAAATTCCGTGTGATTTTTCAACAATGCTTCTTCGTTTGGTTGTTGACTTGCTTTTGTTAGGCAATAATATGCAAGCGTATTGAAGTATTTTGTCGTCGGAAGGAAATTTATAATAGGACAGTCATTTTAGAATGGAAAATGCCGCTCAATCCCTTATTGTTTTTTTTTTCGTTTCCAATTTGTGTGCTTAGCGTGCATACAGTCAGAGAAACGAATTCTTTGACATTTTCCAATTGGTTCGCGTTTCTTTCTTTCTTGTTTTCTTGGTCACATCGTGGAATTGCAAATTAAAAACTGATGAAAACTGTAGACATAGGGAAAAACTTCAAGGTACAAATGGTGGAACTGATTGGCGCAAAGGAATGAATATTTTTGAATAATTGATATATTATAATTAAACATGATAAGAATATATATTATGTTGCTTATAGTCGTATTACAAAAAGAAAAATAAGAAAAACGTTAAAGTGGCAAGAAATGTAGTTTGACTAATAAGACCATCAAACTAAATTCTCAAGCTACTTTTTGCCGCTAAAGAAATATTCCTCGACAAGAAAATAAAACATTTGCATCAATAATTTTACAAAACTAATTAAGAATAATAACTGCAAACATATGCTGACCACCAACGTAGAAGAGATACGCCGCTACAACTTATTGTTATTACTATTCAGCGAATAAGCATTTAATACTTGTAGTTAAATTACGCATTCAAGCAGAGGTTAACTGCAACTTCTAAGCTCAAGAAGCAACTCAACATGCATTTCATTTACGCACTGGTTGCATGAAAGAAATTACGAAATGCCATCAATTGACTGGCATTTGAATATCGCCTCCGTTCGATTTTCTTCCATACAGCCATCCAGGATATCAACGGACTGGATGCTACGTTTATATGTTGTAGAAAAGCGCTAAAGAGATAAAATCACCCATGCTTAAAAGGCAAATGGGCAAATTAGGTTGGACGAAGCCACAAACGCCCAGCAACCAAATGGTTTATAAATATGAAACGCAAATGAATTCTCTAATGCACCATCACATAACCTATAAGAAGGATTTCTTCCATGTGCTTAGAAGGCTAATATTATCGAATGGTGTTGGTGCTGTAAATGCAACCAATGGATCTGATTGGATTAGAGTGGAAGCTGCTCATTTGTATATGGACATAAGTTGGTCTGCACTCGACATGGCGTAATTACAACGTCGATCTCTTCGAGGACTTCCATCCGAGCCGATGCGATGGAAGAACTTCACGATCGGATGAAAAAGCGCATCCATGCTCCATGCTCGTACAACGCGCACTCGAGATGAGGCATTTAGTATATTGAAATGCAGGATGCCTTCATGTTTGCGTATATCTATACGTAAGGATATTGGAAGAAGGGTATGAGCATAAACCGTCCAAGAACGGTAGCTAAGCTTTCGAAGTAGCTGCTTCTGCTACTGCCTTCCGCAAGAAGGCTCGCGGTCGTTTGGCATCCGATGGTCTTCGTTCGTTTACTCGAAACCGTAATGCGCGAGTCGGCAAGCAAGTCAACGATTTAAATTAATCATTTTCTTGCTGGCTCTATAACGAACCATGCAACAACTGAATTACTCGGGAGTCTTCGTGTTATTGAAAATAATCTCCTCTCGAGCGCCTGTTTACGTGTTGCAGAAGGAGCTTCGTTCAAGCGCTTCGTTCTAGCGTTGCTACTGCATTCGCATTTAGTTGGAAAAAGAATTTATTCGCGTTTTGGCCAAAGTGCACTCATAGTCTGCAGCACGCGCGAGGAACAAATTCAAATTAGTGCGCGCATTTGTTATTTGCATTGGTCGTTGTAGAGCTGGGAAAATGCTGGGAATATTGTGAAAAATTATAATGTATAATTTGGAATTGTAAATTTGCAGCATTATATTACGTATTATTTTTCTTCTCACGAGCACGAATTTTGTGCATACTGATTTTTAAGTGTACTTTATTTGAAATTTCTTTACAATTGAAGTGTAAATTTAAATATTGTTTTAGAATATGACTGAGTATTTAGTTTTAAAGAATTATCGAAGATTGAAAAATTACCTTAATAAAATTTATTTTCCATTTTGTTACATTTCTGAAGAAGTGAGATATTTAATTAAAAATTTCTTGTATTGAAGTTTACCCGCTTATCATCAGTTTACAAAATTTGGAAAAATATATCAGATGACTCTTTAACATTAAAGTTAAAAAGTAGAAATAATTAATAATTTTTAATATTAATATTAATTATAATTTTGAATTTCTCACACTTATAATATAATCTACTATTTATTCACTGTAACACATATAGAAAATAATTGATATCAACTTCCAGTTCTTCAACTAACACATGATAATTATAATATGCACAGTATCATTATTAACACCTTATATAAAGCTCCAATAAATATAATATTATAAGATTACTAAAGCAAGCATGAAATTACAATGAGATAATAATAATGATTTTCGCAGTAGCATGGATGAAAATGTGTAGGTGATGCGAGAATATCATCAGCAACACGGCGGAAATTATAATCTAATCACATTAGAATTTAATGCGTATGATTATGCCAGCCCAATTTCATTCAGACGAGGATTGCAAACAAACAGATACAGATACGGTCTACTTTATCCGATGCTTTATCCATTATCCATTTGAATAAATAATGGCACCAATGACAACGACAATGTAGATGCGATTTCAATTATATCAAATGGTACTGTTCGTTTGTCGTCGTCCTTGTTTAGATTAATCATATTAGGTTGCGGATTTGTTCCCATTTTGCACTTTCGTAAATTGAAATTGATATCTGAAATTAGTACTGCATATCAAATTGGTGGACGCTGTCCGCATTATTATACAGTGCGGACACCTTGAACTGTTGCCATACAAGCCGACATTAGAAATCATGGAATGGGTGGATTTTATGAGTACCGGCAATGAGATTCAAAGATATGAGTGCAAGAAAGAGTCTCAAAAATCGCATTGGTGCGTATGTCTGCACCCTCTACGCATTGATATTATCTGTGGAAGGAGAAATTTCTTGAAATGTCCGCTTGAATGGCAACAGTTCAGGGTGTCCACCCTGTATGTATATGCATGCAGACGAAATTGATTCAGTTCTTGTAAAATTAATTGAATTCCATATCGAATTATATAATTATCATTTGTTTGGATTGCTAAAAAGTAAATTACCAATTATATTATAAGGGTGAAGTTGTGAAGGATTGAAAATTGTGTATTGATGGAGGGAATATTTCGAATTATGCATATATTTTGGAAATTAGTATTTTGCACATTGGTATAATATTTCATGTGATATGATATGGGCCATTCTAACGAGTTCAAGGGTAAATGGTTGATATAAAAATTTGATTTGATTTTAAACTGTAAAAAATCTATAGAAAGTTCTAAATTTTAGATCAATAAAGAATCCAAAATTAATTAAATCAAAGGTTGGATGATGAAATATTTGAACTAATTATTGCATTCAAATTTATTTGCTACTAAAGAACACAGGATTAAAGTTGATTTAAATAGTATTTTTAAACTGAGTGATAATTACTGCTGCATTTATAATGTTAATATTCTGATATTATGTACATATAATTTACTTATCCAAAAACTTGATTATTAATTTACAAAAATTGATTTGCATTTTAACTCTTCTGAATTTCATTTGATGTATTCTCAATTTCGTTTGATAATCTGAAATACATTTAATCGTTTCTGATAATAAATTACGCTACAAATACAGTAGCAATTGTAGCAAATTGAATTACATATCACAACTGAATTGTATATATATTTTCTCAATTATTATTGGAAATGTGATGAAAAGTTATTGTGGCTCATATTTGCATAAAGTCAATTTTTAATAAAATTGAAATATAATTGAATATTTTCTGCATTATGAAGTTCCATATCGCTGCAATCATCGCGTAATTAATGCGCCCCCCGTAACAAAGCAAGTTATTTAATCGCGAAGATAGATTTCGTACTTTAATGGTACATTTACGTGATGTGTATTAATGACCTGACCCGATTCGGCAACGTTCAATCTTAGTCGACATGCGGCAAATAGGAAATAAGTGCACGAATCATCAAAAAAGAAATATTGCAAAATGAAATTGAAAAGCGAGCTACGAGCGCGGTCCCACAACGTTCGCACCACGTCTTCGAATGTTGGAGGAAGAGGAATCTTGGTTAACGGTAGCAGCCGGTTCTAATTGAAATTTGTCATTCTCCTATGTGCTTTAATCAAAAGTTGAAGTCTCTAGGAGTCGCACAACGAGCACGTTCCGTTGATGTCTCGGCGTCATTAATAACCACAGAACGAATACATTAATTTGGCATTAAAAGCGTTTGTGTGTTTTGTGTTTGCCCGGGAAGACGGCAGCTGCGCGAACCGGGAGCAATTCCCCAAAGCTAGTTGTTAACTTCATCGCGCTTATTTTAAGGTAGGGAATTTATTTAGCGAACTGGATCGATGCGGGAATGAATTGCGCTGTCATTGTGCAGAAAAACATTCAAAGCGTAGGTGGCTTTCGTGGTGTTTGTATTTATTTTCGTGTCGAGTTTTCATTTTGATTTCACCTCTGGGAATCGCGTTCATGAGGGCGCGTCATCACAATTAACGCAAATATATTCAGCGTTTTGGGCTGCAAATACAGATATGCGCAAAATTTAATACGCAAGCATATTGCGCGCAATGAGCAGATATTTAGTCGAATGTGAAATGTAATACATTAATTTTCGCATTTTGCGTGCTAATTTATCGC
>JARJDZ010009305.1:0-11907 GCA_030264555.1 Aleochara sp. GC000083 | reverse complement strand
GATCCTGAAACTTTCCTGAAAAAGTGCAAAAAAATATTAAGCCTATACACTTAATAATTTTGTCAAAATTTCAAATGGCTATAGCTCTGCTGAAAATGATAATTTTAAGCTGTACTTCACGGCTATGCATTCAGAATAAAGCTATCTAGACGCCTAATATAATTGTCAAGTGATCCTGAAACTTTCCTAAAAAAGTGCAAAAAAATATTAAGCCCATACACTTAATAATTTTGTCAAAACTTCAAATGTCTATAGCTCTGCTGAAAATGATAATTTTAAGCTGTACTTCGCGGCTAAGCATTCAGAATTTTGCCATCATTATTGGCAAGTTCAATGTAAAGACATTGAACATATAAAATAAAGGTTAGCAAATTTAATTTCAACACTTACAATCGCCACCCTACACACCATTCGTATTCACGTGGCCGTGAGGCGTGGAGTTTCATCAGCCCAGCCCACGGCACCGGCGCAAGCCGGTAGAGCCCAAATATGCAAGCAGCTGACAATACTCGAGCTGATGCGAGTATGGGCCCACACTAATTGATTTGCTAGATTGTAACCAAGCCAGCCAACAACCATCATTGATGGAGGTTCGCCAGTTGGATACAACACACCAAACCACGGCAAGACGGCGAACGTGCAAGGAGACTACAATTGTAAAATGTATCTCGTGTTCTGCCTGCCCCACGAACTCTTTCTGGGCTTTTATATCCCAATTGGAGTACACTATTAAAAGGGTCGCGTCGATCAGCGCCTTCTTGTGGTTATGGCGTGTGAGAGCGATCACCCCGTTCGCCGGCCGTAAAAGGATGTGCTGCGTTATTGGGGTACGGCGCCGCATGATGTCGCTAGCCATCAATATTCAAAAAATTAATATTTTATAATAATGATAAATTCTAAAGGACAGTGTTATAACATGTGTTATAACACATGTTATAACAATGGTCTTAAGGATTACAAATTGTAAACATTATTGAGCAAAATCAGAAATCGCTTTGTATCTCCCGTTTGAAGCAAATATGAGTAAATGTAGCAAGCACCAGATCGAAATGCACACCACATTTGCGCAAACACACAAAACCCCTTTTGATTATAAATTCCCATTTTACAACAACCACTAAAATGCTCGAATTTAATGCCTTTTACGGGGCCTAATGGCTGCCAGCAGCATCAGTGCACCAGCAAGCAAGCATAACAAACATGCCACCATCCATACACCCCATTTCCATTTTGCACCGCGAACCACACATGCCATCAGCATCACGAATGGCGTAGGAGGACACACTGGGATGGATCGTTATTACATTCAGAAGCTGGGAGCTAGAAACGCGCTGAAATCCTCATAGAAGATAATAGTCCGTAGCGCTGTTCGTTCACGGATGATATCATTTTGATGGTCGTGCAGCCCAGTAGCGCACACATCACACAAGAGCCCTTATCTAAATTCAATTAAACCCATCCACACCCCACTCAGTATGCAGACTACATCACTAAATTCCCATCGTAGCATGGACCATTTTTCCGACTCCAACTCACGAACTCTTTGAGAGCGCTTATCTCTGGGTCCCTCCCTTTACCAGAACGCACGCTCCCAGTTTTATCACGTTATAATTCATCGCGTCGAATGGCGCTTCGCTCTTTACCTCATCTTCATTCACCTACCTTCATTCTGCTCCACTTTCCAGCCCGTTTAATGATGGACGCCATCCTCTCATTTTGCTACGCGCTGAAGAGGTTCTCAGATTGAGGAACGATTGCTCCACATTTCTCCAACGAGATAGTTTTCGGTGGCAGCTTGCTTATATGGTGATCATCAAACACTTGAATCACTTGTGCTCAGACTTCCATCTTGAGAGTTTCAAGATGTTTATTGCTGAGCTGGTTTAAGTGTATGGTCTGGGTAATTAACTGAGATACTCGAAGAATTTCAAGTAGTTCTTGTTGGATGTTATATTATGGCGGGAAAGTTTCCACTCCACTAATACCACATAAGTTTTCTGGAAATTTGATGTTGACCAATTACTTCTACTTGTGATCTCAAAATTAGAACCCTCAAAACTCAATTATCAAAAAGTTTGTTGAAATCCAAATCCAAACAGGTGAATTCCCGCCTTTATCTAGAAAACGTTGGTCCAATTCACATAAATCATTTTTTATGGTTTTATAAAAATGACGGCTCTTTTATTTCTCTATTTTTTTGTTTCAGATACAAGAACTAAAACCAAAAATGGGCAATAATTGAAGACCCATGGTGTGTCCAGCCAACTTTAATGACTCCCCAAATTTGGACCCATGCTGATGCAAAAGTTCTGTAGTGTGTCTGCTTGAGGATCCATGGTTTGAAAGAAATCTTGTTCTACCACGATCACAGCCCACACATTTCCACAAATTGGATACTCTCAGACATCGTTGCACCTCTTCTTCGGACGTGGTCTCTCATTCTTTTTGGATCAATAGGTCCGCCATGTCCAGCGCCCAATTGGTCTTCTTGAAGTAGATAGCCATCGATGGTGCTGCAGCGGGTAGGAATTTCGGGCAGAGGTGTAATTTACGACGGTCCATAAATGTCACTGAAAAAGTCACTTGTCCAATTATTTTCCAAGCTATCAATTATCAACTGGGATCAGAAATTGGCTTCAGGAATGTCGAACGATGTAAAATTAAAAATCTTCCAAATTTTCGTTATCACAGAGTAAAAGTATAGTAGGATTTCTGAATCTAGGTAAAAATATGAAGAACTTTTCTGGAAAGTTATTTCTTAGTGTTCTAATCAAAGAAGGCTTAAGTTTTAAAGATTATATTGACTATAAGTGAAAATACTGAAAATTATGATCTAAGAATCAGAAAATGTTGGCTCCCTTCAAAGGAATCTTAACAATTTCTAGAAAAAGTCCAAAAACAATTTTCTAATTTATTCCTCGACGTTTTTGTGTTTGATATTTTTTGTTGCTTCATGAATTAATAATACTCGTCGGGTGTGCATGTCGAAGGTGAAGAACTAAGAAGTCTACAGTATGGTCACTTCAAACTGATCATCAAGCTCATAAGGCTTCTAAAAGTTGGAATGAAATTGCCAACAAAATTCTCATCTATGGTAACAGTTAAAGATGTCCAAACTGTATGTAAGACATACATGAAGGCGTACAAAAGTTGAAGTCTCTTCGGCTTGTGAGCTGAAGGCGAAGGAGCGCGTTCCGATAAAATCTCTAATTTATGCGCCGCTTGCCGGTTTTCTTACATGAAATGCACGCCTCATGCGAAGCCGTGGAAGCATTCCTGATAGGATTAATTTATATTCATGATACAGGCCCGATATGGCCAAGAGAGAAACGCCATCCATGCATGGGTGAAGGTGAAGCCAGAGGAATAAATTATGTTCTTGTTGCAGAAGGCCCAATGCTTGCGTTGTCCGACGGCCGCGAGCACCATCTTGTTGATTGTCGACTACCATCTTATCCATCCAATAATCCAAGATGAAGAACAACAACATTACAACAGAATTCATGAATTTAAGTATAAGACTAATTTTTTAAATTTTAGTTTATGAAACTCAATTTAAGACTTGAAAAACTAACAAGCAAAATGGTACGAACATGAGGAGTTGAATGGGATCCGTCGGAAGCCTCACACCTCATGGTTCTTTTCCGTTGGTACTCCAATACGACCAAAGCAGCAATTCGTGGTAATTTTAGGAACTCTTCAGTTTTCTTTTTATTATAACCTAAGAAATGACTACATCCATGAACAATAAACATCAACAAATCGACCATGCAAACTCTTGTGGGCTGCACACTCGAGAAGGAGTTAACAACCAACAATGTAGTTTTTAGTGCTCATAACCGTTTCGAAGTGTTGCTGTTATTTACGGATGCGAATTGTTCACCACCCCACACGTGACCAACTTTCACACCGAAAGACAAAAGAAGTGTCTTCCAGCACACTTCCAATGATAATGATGATGATCATCGTAGCCATCATCAGCATCTTGTGCCGACGGACGGACGGAATGGCTGCTCTTGGTTGTTGGCACTTGATGGCCGACTTGATGGCATATTGTTATTGATGTATGGCTGATGGTAATGGTCGACCACGGAGTCGATACACACGACAATTGCTTCCATAAATTGCGATTTTTACAATGCCCAACTCTGAAATGTCAAGGGACAAGTTGTTACACTCGAGTTTGCGTTATTGTCTGTTAAAGGATCGTAAATATGGTGAAGAAGTGTTGTTGCTAATGTGAATACTTTGTAATCAATTTAATTCATCATGAAATAATTTCCCCGTTATCAATTTGATACCATTTTTTCAGTATTTTTCTCTTTTCGAAATTTTTACCACTGAAAAACCCATTGGATAAAATGTAAAATGTAATGCCACATCATATCTTGCATATTCGCATATTAAACGATTGTACGCCATCATAAAACACCAATAAAACACTTAAATGGCAATTAAAGTAATTAATTGCTTCTATTAATGCATCGCAGGGAACAAAAAATTGCGCGCGCTCGTGCAATTCGCAAACAAAACAAACAAACATACATCTCACGAGCCCATTGTGCCCATATCCATGCAAATATTCTATTGCTGTGCTCCTGGACTTAATGAGCCATAAATAATAAAAGTGCAATCGCAATTATAATTGCAATTTGTGTTCGTATTTCATGCGTGCAAAATGCCGCACGAGGAAATTCGCAATAATATGGAAAATTCATAATTCAAGTTTGGCTTTGTTGAAACTAAGTGAAGTGTCAATTATTTATTGTCTAATTGACTCATAAATTATGCAAACTAGAAGGTAGTCATCTTGGTACTGATAATTAATTGAAACACTGGCTTCTAAGTAGAAAAACTCGTAGTGCGCAAGATATTCGTGAAGAACATGATGGTATGATGGCGTGGTAAGTGGAAAATTATGTTGGGGTTAATTAACGATGAGTTAATTATGTCCAATTAGGAGTTCTACTGAGTAAATAGACTTTGTATCAAGTTAACTGCCATTTAGATAGTCGAACTTACTTTGTGATGAGTAGATAACGAAAAATTGTTGTAACTTCAAAAATTCATGAAAATATTTCCAGAAAATATTTATGCATAATTTTTGCAGATTATAAAAATACAACTCCATATCTACAAGGAAAAAAATAATGTCAATATTATGTTCAAAAAAATTTCTCAAAAATTGCGAATGAATTTTTTTGATATTACTTGAGATCCTGGTGGAAATAACCTCAACTAACCTCCGGAATAAAATATATATCCATGGGTCTGGAAATACATATCCTTCCATATATATGGAAGGATATAAATGCGATACACTAACATGGAAGCTGGGAACCCATCTGAAACGCTGTAAAATCCCNCCGGAATAAAATATATATCCATGGGTCTGGAAATACATATCCTTCCATATATATGGAAGGATATAAATGCGATACACTAACATGGAAGCTGGGAACCCATCTGAAACGCTGTAAAATCCCTTTTGCGAATTGCGCGACGAACGCAATTTCCGCAACGCCGCTCGTAAAATTTTACTTCCCCATCTATCCCTATGGAAGTTTCCGCTTCCGCTGGCAACATCCCATCGGCCCGCCGCTTGCCAATCCAACACACGTACGGAATGCGAATATAAATGCACATTTTCGCGCATATAACAAATGCGAACGCGGCACAAACACAAATACAAATCCCTGCCATCGAAGGCGGACGGTAAGCAAGCACTGCTGCGCAAACTTTAATAATAAAAAATATAAAATATAGTAAAAATATCATAATTTTATTATACTGGCTGCATTATACGAGCGGGCTGCCCGAATAAGATGGCAAGAGTGCAAAAAAGATGAACGAAAAGTGCGCTCGGTTGCCTTTCGTCAAATATTGAAGAATGCGCCCCAGGACGTGAAGAATAGCCGAAGATGATGAAAATACAAACAATATTTATGAGTGCACTTTATGTCCTTTTTCAGGAATTACCGCGTTCCGAATGGCGGAACAAGGATGAGGGGACCAAGGACACAAAAGAACTCTTGGGATGGAAACGTATTTTTAGATTTCTTTGTCGGGAATTTCATCATAGAGAGTAAACAGGCTTTTTAGATCAATATTTAATATGAAAAATACTAATAAAAATCAAGATGCAAAAATGTTAGAAAGAAATTTCAAAAAAAAACTAAGAAAATCAAAAAAAAATTCGGGTTACTGTTCCATGCGACGTTGAATTCTCCACGTTATTTGCCTATTTGAGCATCGAATTTCTGATATTATGGTAAAATTTTAACAGGAACTATTAGTTATTATTATTTTCATCATTGGGTAACAATTTACACAACCTAAACGGCTTTAAATTCCTTAAGCGCCCAATCAAGAAAACGCTGTTAAATATCAAACTAAATCATGAACATGAACAGTCGAAAATCGATCTCCGTCGCTTCATCCGGCCTCAAATACATTACATTGAGAGAATATAAGAGGCTATCGTATTTCGTATCCATAAAGTGTAAATTGTGGTCACATTTAAAGCGACCATCAAACAATAAACTCCACGAATGACCAGCAGTAGTTGGAATTGGCTCGAATCTGATGGCATACTCAACTACAGCCGAATGAATCTATGAATGAACCTCACACTAAATTCAATCGACTATTATGTAGTTAAAGTCTCCCAGGATGGTTAAATATTTATTTTATCGTTTACAATTCACAAATATTGAGGATATAGCCAAATATTTGTCTTTTCAGTTATATGTATACTGATATAATGGTAGTTTTGTTTTATAAGCAATTCGTGAAAAGGTTTCGTCTTATTATTTGTAAATTCCTGTTTTTCCGGAACGCGTATCATAAAAGGATTGTGCTTAGTCTGATTTGATTCAGATTGTTTCACTTTTAAATGGAGTTATATTTAATTTGAAATTCCATGAATTGTTTTGTTGGTGCAACTGATTAAATTTAAATGTAAATATTTCTTAAACAAATGGGAAATTTAAATAGAGGCATAGATAAATCGATTCAATACTTTGTACTGCTTATTATGCAATTTTCAGATTTAAAATATCTCATTTAGTTTCAAAGTTATGAGTGATTGAATTTTCTGCGCGCTGAGTCTATACTTTCCGGGTGCGTCACCAGCACGTCGCACTAGTCTGTGCGCGGGTGACTCCATTGAGTCTCACGCGGCTTGCGCTACAGCAGAGCGCGTCGCGGCGCCCCTCGCGGCTTTTGGGTATTCTGGTAGTAAATTTTAAATCGCTATATCTCTGGAACTATTTATGATAAAATATGTTTCTTGGTCTCATTTGATTCAGAATTTAACCGACTTAAATGTCGTTGCATTTAAATTGAAATATAATCATTTAATTAAATGGTATAACTGTTTAAATATAAATTAAAATATCTCCTATAAAAATACATAAAAAAAATGTTCGATGGTAGAAATCCATTCATTTTTTATTGCTGTTCATTGTGCATTTTTCATATTTTCAATATCTCTTACCGTTCTCAAGTTTTAAGCGATTGAATTCGATGCACGTCGAGTCACCCGTGAGGGGGTGAGCCATGAGCGCGTCGCAGTAGTCTACTGCGCGGCGACTCCACTGACTCTCACGCGACTTGCGCTACTGCAGAGCGCGTCGCGGCACCACTCGCGGCGTTTGGGTATTCTGGAAGTAAACTTTAAATCGTTATATCTCTGGAACTTTTAATCATAAAATATGTTTCTTGGTCTCATTTGATTCAGAATTTAACTGACTAAAATGTCATTGCATTTAATTTGAAATATTATCATTTAATTAAACGGTATAACTGTTTAAATATAAATTAAAATATCTCCGATAAAAATAGACAAAGAAATTTTTTGCGGGTAGAAATCCGTTCATTTTTTATTGCTGTTCATTATGCATTTTTCATATTTGCAATATCTCTTACCGTTCTAAAGTTATAAGCGATTGAATTTGACGCGCGTTGAGTCTCCCGTGCGCGTGTGAGCCACGAGCGCGTCACAGTGCCTACTGCGCGCGTGAGTCCATGGGGTCTCGCGCGACTTGCGGTACTGCGGAGCGCGTCGTGGCACCCTTCGCGCCGGTCGAGTATTGTGAACGTAAAGTTTAAATCGCTATATCTCAGGAACTATTAGTGATAAAATTCGTTTCTTGGTCTCATTTGATTCAGAATTTAACCCACTTTAACGTGATTTCATTTAATTTGAAATATTATTATTTAATTAATCGCTATAACTATTTAAATATAAATGAAAATATCTCGTATACAAATAGATTACAAAAATTTTTGCAAGTAGAAATCCATTCATTTTTTGTTCCTGTTAATTGCTCACTTTCAATATTTAAAATATTTCCTACTGTTCTAAGCGAATTTCATGCGAGTAACTATCGAATAGCTTGAAGTGAAACGGAAACGAATGAAACAAAGCGCAGAATGCGCAGTCTCGCAAAATGGCCATAAATGCAAATCCCGCACGAGTTTATCTCGCGCCTGTTTTGCCCCAGCCGAGCCCAATCCCGGGCCCGAACGGGGGCGGTCGTCGCTCGCAGACATTTAAAACTTTTAACGACCGTATTAAGTTTGCTTTATTGATCAATAACGTGCGCGTTTTATTAATGCAGTTGCCGAATGGATCAAACATTTTCATATTACGCGCCTCCATGGACGGCATTTATGTTCATGCGAATCCTCGTTCCCGAGTTCCATCCAAAAGTTTTCTCATGTTTTCTTCAGTATAAGATAAAAAGTATGATAACAAAATCCAAGTTAATGAGATTATTTTTTTGAAACAAAACTTGTCCTCCTATTTTAATTTAATCTGGACTCTAGAAAATGACATCATATTCTGTTTAATATTTCTCGGTAATTAGCAAAAATATTAAATATATTTATATCTTGAAATTCTGGGGAAGTAACATAACAAAAAAATATGTAACAAAAAACCTTTTTGTTTTACATTAATCAGTTAGGTTTAATTAATGTGCACGTAACGAGTGCAATCTGCACGTGCAATAAAAGCGATGCAACAGTGCACAGGACTACTAATATTAAATTTATACGACGTGATATTATTTCCTCTGATTTCAGCCGGATGTGATGAATATGGGCAGGTAACGTCCTCTATCGGCGTTTTCCCAAACATTTCCCAATCCACATTTTCATTTCTTGTTGCATTCAAATTTTACACATACAATATGTTCATTTCCAGACTAAACTAAACTCTGTTTCTATATCTGAAATATCTATTTCAGGATTTCAGAATTCAGAAGTCGTGATCACTTCTATTTTAAAGTTTGTTGCAAATTCTTGGTTCAACAATAATAACTTAATTTCTTCTTTGGAATTTGCAGAAAAGACTGAAGACAAATTTAGAATTCGAATTCAAATCCAAATCAAACTAAGAAGTTGGATGGTTCTTCAAGGATGAATCTAATTTTGTTCGGTAAATTGGTTTGCAGTATTGAAAACGCATTGTACATTCAAATTTTCATTTTCAGTTTCATGCAGGATGAAATTGCGCCCAGCTCGATACAGTTCGCGCCCGATTGCAGGCCCTTTGTGTTGCGGGGGCGGCTGGAGCCGAAATGGAATGCATGTCGATGCGGATGGTGGTGCATTTCATATTCATGGAATGGCACGATACGACGCGTAATGCGATATCATGACGTGATCGTAACATCGAGGTGTAAAACGGCACTAAACTCGTACTAACACCAGGCAGGAAACTATAGGGGGCGGTGAATCCATTGCTGCAGGAATGCATTTCGTATGCATGCATCGAGGTATCTCATTTGCACCAGCTGAAAATGCACCAAAATGAAACAAAAGCCAAAAGAATTCCTTGTGCTGAAAAATAATTCCAGAGGCATTTGTCTAGAGTAAATTTCAAAATGTCAGTTCTCAATTTTTCTAATTTTTACTGAAAATTCATTTGTTGGTTTTATCTTCACAAAGAAGTCTTTGTTATTTTTCTCTTAAAGTTAATGCGTTTACTTTTTATTTTCTTGCGTAATTAATGTCTCCCTTTCCTCTGCTTTTAGTACTTTTTCGCTGATTAAGGGATCCAACTCGAACGAAGGAAAGTTTTTACTGATGAAGGAAAGCCTGGAGGAAAAAAAGCAATAAAGAAGGATCCCCGCAGAAAATCGACAGCGAGGAAATGATGATACGAACCATGAGGGTGCTGCTTCGCTTCTTGGGCCACAGAAGAAGGACGAATAATTACAACATTCGGCTGAGCGCACGTTCGCCAAAGTGGTGATAAAATTCCTGCTGATGAAGTGGATCCATATAAGCGCACATCTGCGAAGAAATACAAAGAAAAACTGTTAGAAAATAGATTTATGCGTCATTACGTTTATTATTTCTTCGGGCTATAATTAAAAATAGTTGGAAAAATTAGACAACAAAGAACTCATTTTATAATTGATGACTGAATTATGTAATTTGGATTATTCAAATTATGTAATTTTACTTCAAGTTGGAATATTTACTTGACGTGAAATAATTGAATTGGATTTAGGTGAGGTCAGTTAGCAGTGGAAAACGAAGCATGGCAAAGCAACTAATTGAGTAATTAGTATTTTATTGTACGGTTTTAACGCCGACAATAAAAACTGGACATTATTATAGACACAATGAGGAGAAACAAACAAACCCATGAGCTTTGCTGGACGATATATTGGAACAATTTCAGTGGCAATAATTTCGCCATGGTTAACGAACGGAAGTTGCTTATGTGGGTAAATGAAACCTGAAGGGTCATAAAAATTGTGTTGCGAAAAACAAAAGGAAATGTTCAATTACGAATACCAATCGATGAAATTCCCTTTAAAATAAGTTTCTAGCATTTATAAAATATCATAGTTTTAAATATGCAAAATTAACGTTGAAATCACCGGGTTACTCGCTTATTCAGGCATCGAATTTGGCTATTAAATTGTATTAAAAAGCTAGTTTACATTTATTTTGGAGCCTATTCTTAATTTCGACATGGTCCTTTAAAAATATTACTAATTAAGTTGTATAATAAGAGATTTTAATGGTAAAAATTGAATGCCCGAATAAGCGAGTAACCCGGTGATGAAATTTATTCAACAATGTTTTGCTGATAATTTAACAAGTTATCTGAAGCAAGGTACTAAAATACCAAACAAAATATGTTATAAGATTGCAAATATAATCAAAATTGGCAAAATTGGCGTTGAAATCACCGGGTTACTCGCTTATTCAGGCATCGAATTTGGCTATTAAATTGTATTAAAAAAACTAGTTTACATTTATTTTTGAGCCTCTTCTTAATTTCGACATGGACCTTTAAAAATATTAGTAATTAACTTGTATAATAAGTGATTTTAATGGTAAAAATTGAATGCCCGAATAAGCGAGTAACCCGGTGATGAAATTTATTCAACAATGTTTTACTGATAATTTAACAATTTTCCTGAAGCAAGGTACTCAAATAGCAAACGAAATATCTTATAAGATTGCAAATATAATCAAAATTTGCAAAATTGGCGTTGAAATCACCGGGTTACTCGCTTATTCAGGCATCGAATTTGGCTATTAAATTGTATTAAAAAGCTAGTTTACATTTATTTTTGAGCCTATTCTTAATTTCGACATGAATCTTTAAAAATATTACTAATTAACTTGTATAATAAGAGATTTTAATGATCAAAATTGAATGCTCGAATAAGCGAGTAACCCTGTGATGAAATTTATTCAACAATGTTTTGCTGATAATTTAACAAGTTATCCAAAGCAAGGTACTAAAATAGCAAACAAAATATGTTATAAGATTGCAAATATAATCAAAATTTGCAAAATTGGCGTTGAAATCACCGGGTTACACGCTTATTCAGGCATCGAATTTGGCTATTAAATTGTATTAAAAAACTAGTT
>JARJDZ010009301.1:0-11501 GCA_030264555.1 Aleochara sp. GC000083 | reverse complement strand
TTAAAAGTTATACGCACTTAAAGAGCGAAAAAAAAAGCGAAAATTTTGCATTTTTCAAGCCCCATTTCTTGGGTTCCGGTATTTCCGATTCCCGCAGAGTTTCGGGACCATGACTAATGTTATTTTTTCGTCAAATTATGATAAATGCCCTTTGAATCATCCAAATCGGTCAATTAGTTTCGGAGATATGAAAATTTTTGAAAACTCGAGCGATTTTAAGAATTTCATATCACTTTTTTCGCTACAAACTTTTTTTTCAAGTTTTTTCTTCGAACGCGTTTTCTACTCTTCTTGGGACCAAAAGGGCATTAACCCATACATTTTTAGAAAGTGCTCATCACGATCTACAATTTGGTGCTAAGTTTAGTTCAATTGGCCCAAGCGTTTAAAAGTTATACACAGTTAAAGATGCGAAAAAAAGCGAAAATTTTGCTTTTTTAAGACCCCATTTTTTATGTTTTCGTATTTCTGAATCCCGGAGGAATTTGGGACCATGACCAATGTTATTTTTTCGTCAAAATACTATAAATGCCGTTTGAATCATCTAAATCGGTCCATTAGTTTCGGAGATATGAAAATTTTTGAAAACTCGAGCGATTTTAAGAATTTCATATCGGTATTTTCGCTAGAAACTTTTATTTCAACTTTTTTCTTCGAACGCGATTTCTGGATTGCCCATGACCAAATGGACATAAACCCATAGATTTTTTGAAAGTGCTCATTAAGACCTACAATTTGGTTCTAACTTTAGTTTAATTGGTCCAACTGTTCAAAAGTTATACGCAGTTAAAGAGCGAAACAAAAGCAAAAATTTTGCATTTTTAGGACGCCGTTTTTCAAGTTCCGACATTTCCGGGTCCGGGAGAGATTCGGGACCATGACCAATGTTATTTTTTCAATTTTTTATCGCAACTTAAATAAAGCCATAATCTTCATTTGAAGTTGGACATTCTCTGCCAACAAATACCAGAGTATTTAACGAGGGCGCTCGTCGCGAAAAATTATTACTCAGTCGACAAGTTAAATTTAAACAAGCTACTTCGGAAAACCTACGCAATTCGAGATTCTTAAATCTATTCGCAATCTACACCGAAAGATTTCATCTTGTTGCTGTTGCAGTCCAATAAATTAGAGGCGAAAAACTGCATTCATTGACATTGTGGCAGGCGTAATTGTTGTAGATGCAATATTAATAAACGTCTATTAAAATCTAATTGAATTTGCATGCATGACTTGGTAATTGAATGACTGCATCATACGATAAATTAAATCCATCGTAACCACATGCACGACTCTCGGTAATAATTCTATTATTTTGCGCGGGATTGCGTACTTTGACTTGCACAACAAGCAACAAATTGAAAATATTGCAAATTGCAATTAATGAAACGTCGTTTGCAACTCAGGATGACAGTCCAACACAGGTAGAAGTCGAAACGGGTATACAAGTAGACGGTGCCTATTAGATTCATTAGCCAATGAGTAAACATTGAAAAAGTTTCGTCTCTCATCGAATAAATTTGCATAAAAACGCAGCCTTGAAACGTAATAGCTTCTTCACACAAATGCTCTCATTAAAATTGTGCCATTTCATATGGAACTCAACGCTAGCCGGCCCGATTCGGCTGTTTGTGCGCGACCAAAACACGCTAGAACACAAATTTAACGCACAACGATGTTGTTGTTGAGCGTGCGAAAAAAAAGGCAAAAAGCATGTGGCCTACGTACTAGGAAATGTTATCGCTGTCTCGATGCTCGGCGACACTGTATCCAAAATACGAGCCTGGTTCGCCCTTCTTGACGATCGGATTCCTGTCGTCCAGATTAAATGCATCCGCTTGCAAGGTGACGAGCGCAACCAGCGCCAAGGATGCCCCAAGGATTCGCACCAGCACCGGCGAACTTATCACAGAAATCGAGGACGAGGCGGCTGGATGGAGGACGCGTACAGGTCGCGCAATCATTGTGGCAGGACTCGACAACAATTTGCGAACGGAACGATTAGATCAATGCATCGTGCAAAAGAGCGGCCTCAACGTAAACAATCAATCAGACGAATGCAACGATTTCGAAGAGAAGTTTCCCGGCGTTCAACACCGACGAGTACGGCGCTCGGTCAGGAGCAACATCAGCGCGTGATTATCGTGCTGCTCGTGCTGCTAGTCGCAAGAGAACTAGCAGCACCAACAATAAGCAAGCAGCGAGTACCGGCCACGACCAATTTTATGCCGCGCCAACGCATGGGGGCAACCGGTACGACTGTCGTTCATGCCTCTTGTTCTGGCGATATACCAATATACTAACTAATGTTTCTCATGGTTTTTAAATGTTATGAAACTCTTAATCAATCGGTTATTACGTTACCATTCAATTGCATCCTTTCCGTGGTGATTTCCCGCCCAGACTTCGCTCTGCTACTACCGGACTTTTCCAAATCCACGTTTCGCTCTGCTACCATCAGATTTTTCCAATTTACGTTATTGAAACGCTTGAAGTGTCGCACCACCTAAAATAACACACATACGATTACAATCATCATCCAAAACGTACGATTACAAGATTAAATGGCAAGTAACTATTTGGTAGGTGAACATATGTGAATAGGTGAGAATACCATTAGAATCAATGAATAATTTAACACTACATCTCGTAATTATACTCACACGTATAAGGATTCTTCTTTACATTGGTTGCATAAAACTTCTTGTAGCTTTTGCTGTTCTTCCAATCAAGAAGCACTTAACGAATTTCACCACTTGTTCCCAGTTCTTTTGTGAGGTTAGATTCGCATTTCGTAAAATATGTGCTCACAGTACTAACTATATGCAACCAGTACTACTGAATTCAGGATCTGCTGGGTTGCCTACCATTGGGACCAGGGCTCCAAAAATTATTTTCTTCTTAATTGCACCATGATGTATATCTACCAGGAATTACTTCTACAATACTTAGAAACGATTTTAATATTTCTGAAATATTAATTACAGTTAGCCAATTACCTATACATTGTCAAATGGTTATTCATTTCAATAAAATAAGTTATTAATCGAAATGATTTCCAACTATTTCCTTTCGAACAATCGCTGTTTTCACGTCGCTCAATCTGATTCCAGCAAAGTCTTGTCTTCATGGCTCGGTTGCACTTGTGCAGAATGCGTGGGATGCCGCTTTCGTTTGAAAAAGCCGCTCATTATCAAACCCAATAAGATAATGGCGAATAATACAGCGCCACTAATGCAAGAATAAACAATAATCGAAATTGGTACAGCTTGCTCCAAGATCACAGCTGGCTGGACATTGGTTACAACCTGAAATTGAAAATACAATCTGTAAATTTATCTACAACACGAATGTACAATATAATTACCGATCCTGTACTGCGTGCAGGATTTACTTGGACGCGACTATTTGTAGATACTATTGTCGCTCGCGAAACAATCGCATATTCCATACGGTCTTTGATTTCTTCCTGGGCTAGAGAGGCATTCCATAAACGCGATGCAATTCGAAGCGTAACCATTTCACTGCGTGGTATTGTTGGCAAGTCACAACGAATACTGGTACATATTGCAGTCCCATCAATACAATCCTTAAAATTCAAAATTGGGCAAAATTGTAGTCATAAACAATATGTTCAATAACTTACCAAAACTTTTCTGTGCTCAGAATGATTATCTAATGAAATGGAGGATTTGTCTACATTGATTTCTTCTTCGGTGCTGCGCTCTTTCAACAAATGTACTGTAGACTTCGGTTCATTTCCAGAATCACCAATTATTTGATTGAATGACTCTTCTTTGATATGTGATATTGCCCCAGCAAATGACTTCTGCATGGAGCACTTTATAAAGGTACCTTCAAAGTCTATCTGTGGTACATTCTCAAGATACAATAACCATTTGCCATTGCTCATTTGTATGGGCCAGTCAATCTTCAACTGCAGACTGCTTACACTGCACTTAGCTTCATTGCTAATCTGATAGGTGTGTTCAATGCGAGGGCCGATTTCATGTAAATGTTGAATAGCTGATTCCCCTCTAATTAGGCCGCCAATTTGGACAAGCTCGGTACCATAACTGAAAATTTGATCAAGCTTTTAATCACCACTATTTTTACGTAAACAATTTACCTTCATACCTATCTATGTTGATGTTTGCAATCATCTTCACAACTACTCGAAATTTCGATGTTGGCTTTTTTGATTTCACTGTTGATGTTGTGTTAACAAAGGCGTTGAATTCTAATATGCGATCATTAACCAGCAGTACTTGGCTACGCCTGCTCTCAAAACGCAATCCAAAGTTGGCCTTCTTATGAAAAGGATGCCCCAATGAGCAAGATATCCAAGTATCATTATAATAGTTGCAGGTAACTTCCCTCTGAAATGACTAATTAGCCAATTGGAAGCAAATGAATTCTAAACACTTACATTTTCTACATCCACATCAATGAAGCTTAGCACTTCAGGATGTTCAAGGAACAGCTGAGCTTCATAGGCTGGTTCACCTTTATTTGAGACATTTACCTGCACAATGAACTCATCAATAGAGCCAAAGTCCACGGTGTAGAAATTGCTGTCGCCACTCTTAGCTGCGGATTGACAGAATTTAGAGAAATTTGTTATTTAACAACAGAAAATTACTCACGTCCTGCGTAACCAATCGATAGCTTCAAGATACTTTCACAAACATCATCCATTCCACAGTCCTTGTGGAAAGTCGCATTGAAGTGTTTCGTTGCGGTTTGATTCAGGATAGGCGAATTTGGTCCGGTGCCATCAGGAATATTTGTAGCATTGAACTACAAACGAAAATATGATTGATTGATTATGGAATATTTTTCAACATACCTCAAACGAGATGGGAGTCAAAATATCTCGAATGTTTTCCTTAATGTAGACAATTTGATAGTAACATTTTCGATTAATTTGGTCCCGTCCAGAAATGGTAAAAATCTGAGTGTTCTGTGCGTTGTCTACTGTTGAGTTAACACTGACACGCTTGTATTGGCCTTTTGTCTTGGCAACATCAGCTATTAACGCAGTCTGGATTGTGATATCTTGCTTCCGGGAGAATTGCCATCGTAGATTCATACAAATTTGGAAAGAAAAACTGAAAAAAAAACAATAAATGTTAGATATCTGTAAAATGGCCAACAACAATGCTAATTTACCTGTTACTAGTTGGACTAATATTTTGCAATTGTGAATCATTTACATCAATATCAATGTGCACGATTGGCCTGGTCCTGAACAGGAAAACTTTGTCCTCGTTGAAAGCACCAACCAGCAAGTCCGGATAGTTGTTGCCATCCATGTCCAGGCCTCCACTCAAAGAGTAGCCCACAGTTGTATGCGCTTTGACCGTTATAGTTTGCGACGGTTTTTCTCTAAGCTTTTCTTTGCTCCCCAAGAAAACGTGAACAGCACCACTGGTCTGGTTATCGACGTACTCGTAGGGCGCTCCGATGGCGACATCATTGTATCCGTCATTGTTGATATCACCCAGTGAAGTCAACGCAAAACCAAAGCGCGACTCTTTCCTTCCGTAGAGCACCTGATCTGGTTCGCAGGTGTAATTTGCAGCGCAATTACGAATATTATAGTAGATGTACACCGCGCCTCCATGGGTTTTGTCAAAGTACAATGGGGCAGCCACGAACAAATCGTCGTAACCGTCGCCATTCACATCTGCGGCCAGTAGCGCGTTTCCAAAGTTCGATGCAAGCTGCTTTCCTTTCAGAATCAATCGTATCGACATGATTGTAGTGCTGTTATCTTTCTCGACGAAATACACTTGTCCAGTGTTGTTCGAACGATGAGCACCCGCAACATACGTGATCTTGGTTGGCGAGTAGAACTTGCCTGCTGCGACACTCATGCCCAAATAGCTGTATTTATCAATGGCTTGCATATCATTGCTCAATGGACTCCAGTAATAATATTGCGAATCTGATGAGGACTTGCTGGTCATTCGTGCGATGATCGATCCGCGCCAGGTGTATGGACCTGGTGCTCCCAGCAAAGCTGTACCGTCGTCGGCGAAGGCGATGCTTGTGCCGACCTGACAAAACGCGTACTCCAGGTGTTCACTGTAAATTGAAATCTGGAGTTAGCGGGTGCTTAGTTGGGGCTCGCGAGACTTACTGGATTGTTGGCTTGCCAAAACACGGGTCGTATACCATGTCATTCCACTTTAGCTTCTCAGTCAGCAAATGGCACACACCGAAGCCGTGGTATGCGTTGTCGGTGTATCTATGAGCGCATACCAAAACGTGTCCTCCGGGTTTATGGGACTTGACGCTGACACCAAGCCACTGGCCGTTTTGGTAATATTCGTCGGGATTATACTCGTCATCGTACACATCTTCTGAAACTATACAGAAATTAGAATATTGGCAGCCACCAAGAAGAAAATTCTTTACATAAAACGTCGTCGCTATGTCCTGCGCCAAATACAACCGTGCAGTCAGATACTACATTTGTCACAGGGCATTTGAACAAGGCACCACTCCTGTTTCCAGAGTTGTTCAAATCTGCTTGCAGTGGAGCGCCCACAAGGATGCTGAAACAAGAAATGGCCAGTAAATTTCTGAGTCATAGGCATTTCCAGCCAGAATGCTAACAGAAAATGTTTATGAGTGTGGTAATTTCGAGATTGCAATTAAAATTTAATCTTAAACGTGCGTTATTTTTCTAAGGCATTATCCGAACAAACTTTACGTATGTAAACAAATAAGGTATCTTAAAGCCGATAAGTTATCTACTATAAATAGAAAGTGGAAATTATTGTACGTTTTCTATCATTTTTCCGATTCCCAATCCATCACGCATAAAAAATATAATTGCAAATCTAAATTTTAGGCAACACTTTTGGTACAATCAACATACTAGGCTTTGTTATCACTATCTCGATGCAGGGCAACGCTAAATCCAAAATATGAGCCCGTTTTGCCGGTTTTCACAATCGGTTCAGTAACATCCAAATTAAATGCGATCACTCTAGTCACAAGGAATGTCAAAAGCACTAATGCAACAACATAAAGAAAACTTGAACGTTGAAATACCAAATTAACTGAAGCTAGGTAAGTCATTGTCTCATAATTCAAATTACGCGGTATTATATTATTTGACTAGGTTTAAATTTTGAAACGTGCTCAGTACTTGCAGTACGTGTCGATCAACCTGAACTAAAGTAATAAATACATCATCATATCGCACGTCTGTCTGGGAGATATCTAAGTTTACTTAAATATCTACAGTCGGTTTATATACCTTAAAGTAAGGACAAAAATTCACGAAAGTTGACATTTTAAAGTACACAAAATTTCGTATAATGCTATAGCATTCGTCTTTAAATGTATCAAAGGGCCTAGTGTGAAATTTAATAAATAATGTCTTATATGACAAGCCAAAGAATGCGTACAACAGTAAAATATCTTGACAGTACAGTAGATTTAACAAATAATCTACAAATTATAATTTGCGCGTTGGTTTGGGAATCGGTGACTTTGTATGAGCGAATTTAGATCCATGTTTTTCACTTATTGCTACTACTGTTTCAGAAGGTCATGGTTTCTGATTTATGGTAGGTTGAACCTCCACGGATTTTGGTACAACATCTAGGACCTCCTAGGATTTGTTATATAACAAGCGAATTTTATGAAATGCATTGGAAAAACTTACAAGTTCAATAGTAGATTCCACTGTTGTGTATTCTAGGGTCGCAGCTTTCAGCAACAGAGACAATGCTTCATCGATACTTTCTCGTGCCTTTTTCGCATGTCTTGCAAAATTGCTTGGGGACGACGACCTCAACTGAATTTTCGGAATTTCGAAGTTGGTTATCTCGGATGGGTGCTAAAAACAATAGCACTTTATAACGAGTTAAAATTTAGAGACAAAATAAATACCTTGGCTTTTTGCAAGGCACCAGGAATGTGTAATTGATTTGCATCCTGTTGTATCAAGGTGTCCAAGGAGCGATATCTCGTAGAATCATTGCGTGGATGTGCTCTCGTGTCCACTAAATCGTCATCGATTGTGCGTTGTTGCATAGTGGTCAAACAGTCCTGGCTAGTTGCAGTTGTATTAGATCCCATTTGACGAAAAGTGTGCTTCTTGTCAATTGTCGGTATGGAGTTGCTTCCAACAGGCCACATGGATTTTGTAGACAGTCGAACCCCATCAGCTTTCTTCGGGTGGATCGTAGGATGTAGATGTTGCTTCGAACAAGTCCTTAAAACTCGTTTTGATGCAGTCGTTTTATGGCAGACACATTTGATACCCTCACGTTCCAAGATTACGCGATTGGCGCACTTCAGGCATTTTAGTATCACTTGGATGCCGGGGCATGGTTTGGTTTGGTTTGCGTGGTTTTTAACGACGTGACGGATTTGGAATTTCTGCTCTTGGAAGTACTTCGTATAGTCATCAATTTTCATGGAATTTGCCTGGGGACGAAAAACTCATTCTATAACGAACTCGAAAAAGCGAAAAGCTGATTTTATATTACCTCAGTTGGCATGGAAATCATGTTGTTTGTTGTCATCCTGCTCTGTAAGTCGTATTTCGTATGATGGAAAGTTTCATTTGACAATGAAGACTGCCTCGTGGGAACTTTTTTGCACGTTGCCGTCGGTGTACGTTCACTACTGAAGCACACTACTGCCTTCGCTGCGTTCACTACTCTGACTGAAGCATATGTAGACGAGACAGACTGAAGTATGCACAACTGACGTACGCTGCGTTATTTGTTGCATGCGCAGTGTCATCCCATATCTGACGATACTCCCTTTCGTTGCGTGCATATATCATTTCCGAATGTTATTGGACTAAAATTAAAATGCAATATTAAAATGATATGAATAATTGTGGTCCAATTTTAATTTACCCACCATCAACTGAAAGCAGTTGCAAGTCTTCTTCAGATTTTTCTCTCTCAAACATTCTGTCATCGCCGATCAGTTATTTTAAATTTTACAATATTTTGTGACGTTTTATGACAATAATTAAATGATTTTAGGCATGCATGGCTTTTACAAGTTTATTTGAAAAATAGGTCTTTGGCTAATGAATAGCAAGGACATAATATGACGAATGTACGAATGTAGGTAGCTTCTTCCACATCCTCTTGTTCGATAAAAGCGATCACCTAAAAAACCTTTTACGAACAATATTTTAATTACCGAATGCATTGGCATTCAGTTCTTCTTGGGCATTGAGGTGCCCGGAGCTGGAAGCTGCGGGGTCAACGTGGCAAAAGAAGGAGTAATTGTTATCTTCATCGGAACGCTGGTGCTATCGCGTCCTTGCATGGCATTCTTCAGGACTTTGCTTAGGTTAGCCTTGCCGATTTCCTTATTGCCTTTGTACGGCATGACGAACTTGAAATGAGGTCCGCTGAGCTCTGCGTAGCCTTCCTCTGATCTCTGCTGTTGTTCCAATTTTGCCTGCAATTTTCGAAATGAATTTGAATAGGTTAGCTCACAGGTGTTGTTTGTTTCTACCTTCTTTCCGGGATTTTGCAATTGATAATTGCAATTGCCCAAGTTATCCTTGGGCAGGGCAATGCCCAATGCGTCTTTAGCCGGCAACGGGCGGCTATTAATCGCAGCGGCTGCATTCATCGCGACCTAAAACGAAATAGAGGAATGCATTGTGTACTTGCGCTCAAAGCTGTATAATTATACATTTCCATCGGGGTCTTTCTGCTCCTGCATATCGCGCAGTTGGATGGCCATTTGAATGTCCTCCTTGGAGAGCTCCTGGCCATCCGTTTTCTGAGAGTAGAAAGTGGCGTTCTTCAGAAGCTCGATAGCCATATCTGTAATGAGATGGTGAATGTCGTAAATAGTGTCCCGTTGAATTTTCGTTTACTCTCAGCGGTGGCGCTCAATTTCGATACCACTTGCGGAGTGGAATATTCCAATTTATGCTCTTTCAGCATTTTCTTAATTTCTCGACGCAATGCTTGCTTTGATTTAAATTGCGGAGCTTCCTGTTCCTTATCCATTGTGAAGAGAATGCAATTTTTCAGCTCGCTATCGTATGTGAAAATCGTCTCACGATTGATGGAAAGCAAATGATCTATTCGGCACCTTGATCCAAAATCGTTAGCTTTTATTTTTTAATAGTTGCAATGCTAACGTTAACGACGCTGTTTATTTTTCACCATCTCGATTGCCGTGATATTTTTTACGGGCAACTGGATTATTTTTGAAAAACTCATAATTCCTTGTGGCCCCTGTAGATTTATTACAGGCCACCAAATTTACATTACTTTTCTGAATGGGTAAACCATGAACTACTTCTAAATATGTAGTATTGTATTATATAGTAATTTGCTATAAAAAATTAAGGAGCTGAAATTAAAGAGAATTAATTAATTAGAGTACATGCAATCATCTGCAACGTTAATGAATATTCAAATATGTGTTTTCACTTTGACATGCATGAAATCATTACTTTATAATAATTGACTATATTTAACTAAATTTGACTATAATTGAGGATGATTGACTTTAATTAATATTTGAAATTAATTCTCTCTATAAAAATTAATCTTCTTGTATGTTTCTTAATTAACTTCACATCTTCTAGGTGCATTCACCATGGCAAATATTGAACATTGTTGCAAACTTAATCATTTTAAAATTCCTCGGAATTTCCATGATTAAACTTACAAATTTGTTCAAATTGCCATCACTACCAACATGGTTAATAAAAACCACACCTAAAACAAAACGAGCCCTATCAAGGAAACACAATTCGCAAAGTAACGAATTGTTTGAAAACCAAATGAACAAAACGACAACAAGATTACCAATTGGTAAAAACCCTAAATTCTGATTTCAGAATTTTAACACCAGCCTCTTCAATGGCTGCTTTCTCCTTCGATTTTTCTATTTTCTTTATTTTCAGTTTGGCATGCTTCAAATTATTAAAATTTACTATTATTGACGCAAATTGACTATTGAAAATAATTGACTATAAATGACTATTGACTACAAATGACAATTGACAATAATTGACTATTCACTTATTCTTCCTCTTTGCTTCTTGTATATCTTCACGTCTTCTTTGTTTTCACTTTGGCATGCTTCAAATTATTATTATTGACATTTGACTATAATTGACTATGGAAAATAATTGACTATATATGACTATTGACAATTATTGACTATTCACTTATTCTTCTTGCTTCTTTCTTGTATATCTTCACATCTTCTTGATGAAACCACTTTGACAAACATTGAACATTTTTGTAAATTTAATCATTTAACATTCCTTAGAATTTGAATGATTAAACTTACAAATTTGTTCAAATTGCCATCACTACCAACTAAATCTAATACGAAACGAGCCCCATTTAACGAAAAACAATTCGTAAAGTAACGAAGTGTTTTGAAACCCAAATGAACAAAACTACCAAACCAGACTACCAATAGGTAAAAACCCTAAATTCGGAGTTCAGAATTTTAACACTAGCCTCTTCAATGGC
>JARJDZ010009299.1:0-12988 GCA_030264555.1 Aleochara sp. GC000083 | reverse complement strand
ATTCAATCGCTCATATCTTTGGAACCGTAAAAAGTAATTCAAATATGAAAAGAGCATAATAAACAGCATGAACTGGCGAATGGATTAGTGTCTTTGCATAGTTAAAATACCCATTTTTTTATGAAAATATTGATATTTGAACATAATTATTTGTATCGTTCAAATAGTCAACGTAATTTCAAGTTGGATGCAATACTATTCAAGCCGATTAAATTCTGAATCAAATGAGCCCACGCAACCTATTTATTTATTAACCGTTCGCGTAATATAGGAGTTTTAATATTTCTTGCAAGATAACTGCTTGGTGCGCGAAGTAACGCAACGCGCTCCGCAGAAACGCAAGTCGGGAGGGACTGAACGAAGTCGCGCGCGCAGCACGCTGCTGCGGCGCACTTGCAGCTCACGCGCGAACGGAAGACCGATTCAATCGCTCATATCTTTGGAACCGTAAAAGATATTTCAAATACGAAAAATGCATAACAAGCAGCATAAAGTGACAAAACGATTTTCGTCTTTTTATAGGTCGAATGACCATTTGTTACGAAAATATTTGTATTTAAAATTAATTAATTCCACCATTCAAATAATCGACGGAATATTTATTTGGATACAATTATATTAAAGATAACTTAAATCTGAATCAAATGAGCCCAAGCAACCTATATTTTTCTCAATCGTTCGCGAAATATGGAGGTTTGAATATTTTTTGCATGTGGTCCGATTTGCGAGCGGGGTACTGCAACGCACTCTGCAGACACACAAGTCAGACAGACTCAACGGAGTCGCGCGCGCAGCACGCTGCTGTGACACACTCGTGGCTCACGCGCGAACGGAAGACTGACATCATATTAAATTCAATCGCTCATATCTTTGGAACCGTAAAAGATATTTCAAATACGAAAAATGCATAATAAGCAGCATAAAATGACGAATCGAGTTTTGTGTTTGTATAGTTTGTACGACTATTTGTTACGAAAATATTTGTATTTGAAATTAATTAGTTGCATCATTCAAATTATCGACGGAATTTTCAGTGTAATACAATAATATTCAAGACGATTAAATTCTGAATCAAATGAACCCAAGCAATGCGAGTTTTGCAGCTAGTTTTATTAGGAAATAATTGACGAATAAATTAAATCTCATATGAAAATTTTATTTGTTGTCAAAATTTCTGTAATTAATGAGTAAAATTATAAAATGTCACATATCTTTGAATTTGCGGTAGAAATGAACACTATCTGTAGTATGCAGCCTGGTGAATAGTGGAAATGTGGAAATCCCCGTAAAGTTCGTCGGTGGCGGTTGGGGGCGGTTGCAAAGTCGTTGGGTCGTTCGTCGTAGCAAACGCAATGAAATTAGGTAAAATAATGCCTTTAAGTTTAATTGCTGGCTGAGTGGACGCTGGCCGTTCGTGTCGTCTGCTGCCGCCCCCACCTGCCGCCTCCGGTGTGCATATACTCGTTCGAGCTTGGCTTCCGGGCGCATTTCCGCCGTGTGCGTCTGCGATTAGGGGAGATAATAGATGCTGGTCCATTCGTATATTACACATAAGTTCGCCACCGCTGCCGCCTCCACAGCCGCCTCCACTGTAGCCTCAACTGCCGCCACCGCTGTCTATGCCGACGACGAGTATTGCGTATCGTATAAGTTCTACCCTCGAGTAGTCGCCTCCGTTGCCGCCGCCACCACTGCTGCCGCCACCGCCGCCGTCCGAGACCGAAACGCAAATTATTTACGCTCGCATCGCTTATCTTGCCATTAATTAATACCGGTCGAGCGCCTAGTTAAATTTCAGCCGCTGATGCGACGTTCGGGGCCGGCAACAACCGCCCCCGAATTTACTTACTTGCTGTGTGGTCATTTAGTCGGATTTGTAATCAATGATTCGGGAAATTAACGAGTTCATTAATTAAAATTAGAATTTCAACTTCAATCGTTCACTACTTTTTACTTGTAGAAATCTCCGTTCGACCAGACTGTTTAATTCTGTTTTATGCGTCCATTGTTTGCGTGTGTTTATTGGCACAAAGTAAATACACTTTTCAAGTCCACTCGGGCGTAATGCGAGAGTGGAATTCGTAAAACGTGAAGACTGAAACGAAACTGCGACGACAACAGCCATTCTCTCGTTGAATGCGATGTTTAATAGCTTAATAACTCGGTATTAGAAGTTGCTGGCACCTGTTCCCCGGTATAAAACTATGATTTATGAAAGATTACGGCAAGTGTGATATATTTTCAAGTTTTTTCGCCGTTTCCTTTATATTTGAATCATATTCGCATTCGACGCGAGCAGAAACGAAGTCCAAGCGCACACGGTGAAAACTTGCAAGGCTGTGAAGCATTCTATACGAGCAAATATATCGTACAACATGTTGTCCAAAGTATGCTTTACTTTTATTATACTAGTATACGAGTACCTCGGGGGCGGCTGGCTGCCGGGAGGTGGAGACATATATTTTTCTATCCCGAACGATAAAAAATCAATTTACACATTTATGGGTCCAACATGACACAAATATACGATTTTCAAGAAGTCAAACGGTTCAGTTAAAGCCTACTATATAATTCTTAAGAAAATTTGAAAATTGTTGGTCAAATGCAGTACTATCATTATGAAAATTGTAAGTTTATGCGATTAGCCGATAGTCGCGCGCGGTTCTACAACGCGCGCAGCAGAAACGCAAGTCGGGAGAAACTCAGTGGAGTCGCTCGCGCTGCGGACTACTGCGATGCACTCGTGGCTCACCCGTAAACAGTGAACTCAACGCGCACCGAATTCAATCACTCATATCTCTGGAACCGTAATAGATAATTCAAATACGAAAAAGAAGTTATAAACAGTATGAAGTAGGGAACTGATTAGTATCTTTATATAGTTCGTATGCGCATTTGTTACGGAAATATTTGCAGTTGAAATTATTTATTTGTGTCATTCAAATCATTGACAAAATTTCTAGTTGAATACAGTAATATTCAAGACAATTAAATTCTGAATCAAATGAGCCCAAGCAACCTCTTTATTTATTAACCGTTCGCGAGATATACGAGTTTCAATATTCTTTCCAAGATAACCGCTTGTCACGCGGGGTACCGCAACGCGCTCCGCAGAAACGCAAGTCGGGAGCGACTCAATGGAGTCGCGCGCGCAGCACGTTGCTGCAACGCACTCGTGGCTCACGCGCAAACGGAAGACTAAAATAATATTAAATTCAATCGCTCATATCTCTGGAACCGCAAAAGATATTTCAAATAGGAAAAAAGCATAATAATCAGTATGAAGTGACAAATCCATATGGGTGTCCATATTACATTTTAATTATTGGTTTAATTAATAATCTCAATATATTACTTCACACAATCTTTAACACGTGGGTATTACAGTAAAATTTAACATCTTATCCTTCGGGTATAGTTAAACGAAAATGTGTGTAGTACTTACAAACATTAGAGACAAAATTGCATGCGCTACTTCCTATTTGAGGATATTCTGTGGATTTCCTTTCGCGCCCTATTAGCTCAATGTTCTCTTGGTGCATTTGCGGCGCGCGCGCTCTTCAATACGACCGACGCACTCGTTCCTGTTTATATGGAGTAATTCGGTGTAATAGCAGTTAAGGGGCTGATAATAGTCCTTGTGCGTTCTTCTGCAGGATGCCCTCCCCATTCGCCCCATCCTTAGCCCGTCTAATTTAATTGAGTACAGTTGCAAACTTAAAGACAACATTTTTCTTCTGCCTTCTCTTCGTTTCGTTTTCGTCCCTAGTAGTGCAGAGACAGTTTAGCCCCATGTACACACATGAAGACGTCTTTACATCTTAATTTTTTCTTGCTGCTTCTTTGTGCGGGGAATCTATTGGGCGCAGTTGAAGACGAAGGAGAAGTCGTAAAATGGCTCAAGCGTCAAAAGTTTGATGCTGAAAAACAGTTGTCTGCGCGTCGAACGAATACAACGACGGTTGAGGAACTAGAGTGGACACGCGCTCGAATAAATCGCAGCTATAAAAACGAGCATTCTCGGCGCTGCTCAGATTTCTCCCAGCTTTATACGGTTCGCTCTTCGTCGGCGTCTTCATCATCGCGCGTTTTCTCTTCGTCGTTGGCGCAGAAGTCCATAGAACACTCGTTTGGTTCACTTCTGGAGGAAGTGGCCGTCGGTCGTTGTCGACGTTTGGTGGCGGCAGTCCTGGCGGCAGCCTGCTATTATACTTATACGTCATGTCAGCTTATTCAACCCCCAAATGCCTCCAGGATAAATCCCTGCAAAACTCGCAACGTCATGATGTGAACAAAAAGCAAACAGAAGAAGAAAAACAAAAGATGTGACGACTCTTGTTGGATGAGATGCGACATTTGCAAAATGTTGTTGTTTACAAGCTATTTATTCTCGCTTTATGTCCGTTTAGCTTTGCTATTTATTTTTCGTGAAATTTTTACTAAAGGTAAATTTACAGTTTGGAAATTAACCTTTAAAACTTTTTTTGCACATTATCAGTCATATTGAAAATTTGTTAAAATCCACATAATTACCCTTCACATTTTCTGATAGCTGAATAAATTAGCTTTAATTTGATGTATATAATACCCTATTTTGCTCGATGCAAAGTAAAGATATTATCACACAAACTTTATAAAAAGTTTCTAAAGTTACGCAAAGAAATTTTGACTCGTTTTATTAAAATCGCTGCGATTCTACTTTCACTCATAACTTTTAAACTATTAAACCGATTTTGATGATTGAACGATCATAAGATAGACAATCAGTTAGTTCGTTTTAAATGTAGCATTCATATTTTCTTTACCATTTTCGAAATCATCACTAATCGCGTTTGAAAATTGATCATCGCAACTTTGTAATTCACGCACTAAAATATACCAGAAATCAAACTAATAGCCCATAAAACATACTCTCCAAGTCTATTAACCCAACAGCAACTTGCTATATGGTACCATACGTATTGGGGGCGGCAATGTGCAGTGCAATAAATAATAGAAAATTTTCGAATTTCATAAACACCATCCACGGATGGATGAGCAGATAACGTAGCATCCGACCGATTGCGATAAATCGCGAATTGGTTTACGCGCGTGTTTTATGTGTGCGTTTGCAGTTAACAAATTATTCGGTGGCGGCAACAGTGATGGTGGCGGCGGCGGTGGCGGCGATTCCGCCACATTGGAAACAATATGAATGAGGCGAAACGCAATCTACCTTATTATAACAGCATTATAAACAAATAAATCACATTTTATAACGCAGCCGTTGCTGCCGCCCCCAACCGGAAACGCGACGCGATGGAAACATGATGCAGATGTTGAGTTGATACACTGTGCTGCGATTCGCGATTTATAAGAGTGCACATCCGCAATTATTTCACATGATAATTGCGATCCGATCTCGTCTGGCTCGGATCGAGCTGCATTTTTGCAACGTGAAACGTGGAATTTCGAATAAAATAAAACGAAACGAAATGGGAGAACAAAGCGGTATCGGATACACAATGCGATAAAACAAAACTAATAATTATTCACTGGAGTATTATAATTTTTGATAATTGCTTCATGGGTAGATTGTAAATTTGAATAGGACCAACATCGATAAATGCCATTATGAAGTTTTTATTGTTTCATATCCAACAAATTCCCTTCCTCTTCTTATTAATGATTCTGACAATTTATATTTTAAATTACATAATTACATTTCAAGTATATTGCAATGTTAGTATTCAAATTTCACAATTTGAACAGTCAAACATTTTAATTTAATGTGCTTTTTCAACATTGATAAAACATTTAAAGAATTTGATAGTTTAATAACGTCAGAAGTGATAAATCAAAGTTTTGTATTTTAAACTTGAAAATTTTTTCAAATGCAACAAATCAAAAATTCACTAGAGTATTATAATTTCACGTAATTGCTTTACCTCTGGACCAAAGAGACCATAAATTACAAATATGGCTCACATTGATAAACACCAATAAAAACTGTTACTATTTCATCCTGGAAATCCTAGGGTTCGTCCGAGTCCTGAAAAACAGGAGGGATTGTTATCATGTCACGTACGACACATTAAAAGTCCTGAATCCTGGACCTTTTCCCATGTTTTCAGTTGTTTGTTTCATACACTGTTTACTATATAGACTTAGCACCTATGCAGCTATTGAGTGCGATTCTGCCGCCCCCCAATTCTTGTAATAACAATACAATACTATCATAATCGTAATAATAATGGCCGTTGAGTAGTTTAATGCGCAGTTCGTACGCCATGAAGGGATTATTCTTCGGAATAGCTCCGGATTGAGTCACATACGATATCAGGAAGCTATTAACACCACTAAACCCGCAGTCGAGCCGCCCCCAATGAATGTAATCGTTATCGTTTCGCGCATAAATGCTGGGTGAAGGTATTTATATTTAAGTAAATGTAATGGTTCTTCACCTTTTAATTCCTAAAAACATTTATTACTGAATTTAAAATTTAATTTCAATATTTTGGAAATTTTCATCCAGGGAAAATAAAAATGTAAATATATTTATTAATCAAATCATACAAATGACTAATGAAATAATTTCCTATTTATTACAATTGTTGGATTAAAATTTCGAAACGAAATAATGACATCGGTTAGAACTGATCCGGGAAAATCCTCCCGGACTATATAAACCGGAAGTGGGACGGGGGCGGCTTTCCGTTTTGATACAACTTAGCCTCATAATCCGGCCGGTGTCACTTGCATCCGCCGCCCCAACCGCCGCCATCGCACCGCACTCCATTGCGGTGTTATATTGTCACAATGGGAATTTGCAATTTACAATAGGATTTTCAAATTTCATACACGAACTCGCACACTGCCGCCGCCAACTTTCGGCCCATCCGGTACAGCGTACAACTAACACGAAACAAACAGGATGTAGGATATTCCTTATGCTAAACGTTTCGGGTTAGCATTGAGATGACGGGTTGCACTGGACCGGCAATTCTGCAACCGCCCCCCAAAAAGGGCAACACATCGCCCTCTCGAGTTTCATGGCGCGGTTCATCCGAGCGCGAATAATAACGACGAATAAAAGCGAAACAAAAAGTACGCCAATGATAATTACATTAAGCATTTTTATTGCTGTGTTCTACGTTCGCCGCAAACGCTATAAAATGCTATAAAATGAGCGGAAATTGTGAGGTGCACGCTGGAGACGGCGGGGGCGGCAATGAACGGGGGCGGTCGTCATTGTTTCGCACGTAACAATGTGCACTGCAATAATAACAACAGTTAAAACAAACAATGCAGGATACAAAACGCGGTGTAGACAATAAGAAAAATTATTTATTTACCCCTTTTGTCTTCTCCATCCAAGCAAGAGCCTTCAACTTCTTCAGTCTACGCATTGAAAGAAGGGTTTATTGTTGGGTGGTTGCTTCCTTCCGGCGAAATCTTGTTATAGTCAACAATTGTGACTAAAGTTCCTCGCAGGTTTTCCAGAAATGTGTACGAGTTAATTTATTAATTTATGAACGCGTTTTCATTCGCTTGAAAAAATGGAATTTTCAGACAAAGAATTTCGTTTCAACCATCGTCGTATGTCTCCTCCCGTCTCTAAGGACTATGATCCGTATAACCGCAGCACCGAATATGATCCTTATGGATATTGCCCTTTCATGGAAATAACTGTCATCTATTTTCGAGATAAGATCGTAATTGAATCGGCTTGACGGCAGATTTGCACACGGCCCACTGCCGCCCCCGAAACGCACAACATCATGTGGGGGCAGCAACGAAGAGAGAAAACGTCGAGACGCACAATTCGCTGTATATACAAATATATTTTACACGCAAACTGCCACCAAAGTTCACTCACTCACTCTCTCAAGTGAGGGAACGGTCAGGAAAATTGGGCAATGGTCCCGGTTTGTGTGAGGGAGAACGAGGAATTGTTGTGGGTTGTGTAGGGAATATGGGGAACACTTAAACTTCAGTCAATGATACATGTAAACGCTAAAGCAAGACACGAAACGAAACGAAACGAAAACTCTGGATTCGATTCCTGAAGGAAGGGGAATGACGCTTTTAGTCATCATGCCGCCCCTTTCTATTATTTTCGTGACACTTTTGTTTCAAGGTCTTTTCATGGTTTAATTCTCTTTAGTGAAAAATTGCTGAAAAATAATTCAAATTCAAAAGTTAAAACTATCTCTGAAAGGTGACTAAAAATCAATCAAAATTTAAAGTAAACTCTTGTAATGTTCAGATAGAAGAATCGTTAATCAATTTCAAGAATTAGTAGATCTAAAATAATTTGTCTTAAATTGCACTTCATTATTTCACGGTCCCGTTTAGAAATTTAAAATATCTCTTATAGTTTGAAAGTTATAGCAAGTTCAAAACTTTCAGATTTTGATATCAAATTTTCAACAAAAAAAAATATTTGCGAATTACGGTTTCGTCCATGATATCAACTTCTAATCTCTGATATTGTGGTTTGAGTTAACTAAGCATGCGCTCTCACAGCTAGATATAATCAGATAATAAAACGCTCCCAACGCTCCAAATTCTCCCATCCCATCACTTCCGGAACCCTCGAGACAAGAGACTGAACGGCACACGTCTCGCCCTACAGGAAAATGAATGATAGTCCAGATGAAGAATGGGCCAACCGACTCCGGAGGACTTCCACTCCTCTCAATACACCAAACCGCGATAAACGTCCCGATAACGGCCGCATATTAATGCGCTGATTTATTGACGATCTCGTCTTATGATGCATGCAAACACACGTCTTTTCCGGGCGGCAGAACATGATTGATAAGCGCCGTGAAGGAGGAGTAGGAGATAGGAGATTCGTGGGTTTATTGTACACACACATGAATTTTATACAGTTCTAATGACAAAGGAGCTCGCCGTCAAGACATCAGGGATTTGGGCCGCTCGTGCCCGGCAAACTGGAGGCTATTAAATCACCTGTTAGCGCGATGTAACAGAATGCGCCCTCTTCGGGTGCAGGTTGCTGGGCTAAGAATTCGGTCGCTTCGGGCCCGCTAGGATCGGTAATTGGTTTCGCCTCGTCGGCCAATTTGGCCGCCTCCGCCAGCGAAGGCAGCTTTCTAATTGGCGGATAGTCAGCGAACGGTCCGACGAGTCGCAGATTCTGCACGTAGCTGCAAGAAAAACAAGATACTGATATTTCCAAGACTTCGATTTTACAAATTTCTTGGGCCTATGATACTCATATTTGCTCAAAAAGTGCTTCCTAGATGTTCCCACGTGTTTGTTGTAACTGATAAGAGTGGTCCCAGAAAGGTCCAAAAGAAAGCAAAGGAAATACAAGAAGAAAGTTTGCAATAGTAGGTTTAGTAGTTACCTTAACAAGGACATGATGTAATCGTTCCTGATGCCTCGCATACTCGAGCAGGCATTTCCGGTAATTGAACAGAGGGTCTGCATCCATGTAGCCACCTTCGTGCGGTCATAAGTATTGGGTAATAGGGACGCGTAGGGTCTGAGCAAATAGAGCAAAAATTGGAATTCCTGGTCCAAAATCTACAACTCTTCAATTGGACCCTTTCAAAGGAATGAGAATAGTTCATTTGGGTTACATTATCGAGGTCATGGTCAGCATCACATTCATCCTGCATACAATGAACGGAACAGACAAGTTTCTCGAAGTCTTCCGGAAGATTATCGATCGTCTCCTTCCAAGACTTATCCAATTCCCATTCAGCAGGTGGAAATTCCGGTTTATCCAACTGGTCCAAATCCGGGAGCGCTCCAGCCGGTGGCATGGTCTTAAAAATACCGAAAGCCTCATCATTGAGTAGCGTCAAAGTCAAATACAACAAATATTTATTGCGCTTCTCCCGAAACTGCGAGCTATGATACTCTGGTCGGAACAATTTTTTCGCCCATGGTATAATCTTCTTCTTGTCCACCTCGTTGGTCATCGAGCCGGCCAGAAGCTTGAGCACTGCGCTATAATAGACGAATTCCGAATTTAGAGTATCCGGCCGGCCGGAAGCTGACGGAACCGCGCTCGCTGTACTTGCTGACTTCTTCGCGCTTCCGCTGGCATTGGTTCCACTTTCGGCGCTTCCACCCGACCCGCCTCCGGAACCGGCAGTGGCTTCTTCGTCCTGATCGGGCGCCTTCGATGCCGCCTCCGACTCTTCACGCGTGTCGGTCGTCGATGGCCCTAGCCTAAAATGCACTCGTTTCATCACGACCGGACGGCTGGCAAATAGAAGATAATCAAATGCTTATCACTCACTCTGATTGCGAGTCCTCGGCCATTGTCCTCAATTGTGCGTCGTTCTTTTACGAGGAAAGTGCCCACTTGGAAATTGACATTTAACGGAAATGTGTCAGCCGTTTTGACATGCGAGCCGGAATTCATGCTGACATGATGTGTGTCCTACAAATCGGATTCACACAGTCAACAAGCGCCAGCCAACAATAGCACTCGAATATCAATGGGCCACTCGGCCCATACGCCCCCGATGAGTGTTGTCGATGAGTGCTGTTTAAGAATTCAACATGCGCCCAACGAGAGTCCTGTATTTGTCCACCTATTAGAACATTAATTGGAACCATATGTGAGACTGTCAATCTAAATCTAGGACCATATTTTTTTCCGGTTCTACAATGAATTTCAAGTCTATTTAACCAAAATATCGAACCTACTGATAATTTTTAAACTTCTTCTCTTGAAGACATCTTCAATTATTTTATCTAAAAACTTGTTTCAATTCATTAAATTATCCTCTAGTTTTTGAAAAGTTTTGAACATGAAAAAAAAAAATAAACCCGAATGGAATTTTTCCCATCTTAATGGAAAATGGTCTTTGCTTATTGTTTCCAAATTGTTAATTCTATTGGGGCAAAATTTTACCAAGTTGTAGATCTCGATGATTACTTTCAAAGATCTGTAATCTAAAGGTCCACTATTTTGCCTTTTTGTGAAATAGAAATTTAGTTTATTTGCTTTTCAGTTACAAAAGTGATTCTTAAAGTATTTTCCAAAGTTGTTATCGACTTTATTTTATAATTAGAAATTTTTCAGCCCAAATTTCTGATTATTCATATCGAGTAAAAAATTGACATCCCATTTAATAAATAAATAAAGCTCTATTCGTTGGTTGATGGAAAACATAATCGCATGAGTGAGTTGTTGGTATTTCCACTAAGTAAAATGCATTTCATGTTCGACTGTAAAGCCCTAATAGTTTTTTCCTCCATCACTTCCCAATCGTTAAAAAGCCACACATTGAATTGACACATTGATTTCCAGTTTGCTCTATCATATTTCTCTTCATTTTTATTTTTTGTCATCACATACAATCAATGTCTTCAATTTTTTTACTATTATCTCCCATACTCACCTGATGATATCACCAACTGAATGAATCCACACCTAGATCAGAAGACCATTTTCCCATGATAGCATTTTCCGTGTGTGCCGATCCCGAATGAATGTGCTGGAATAGCAGCGAAATAAGTGTGAACTTTTGACCGATCCCGAATGTCACGCGGGACATTGGAACACTGTTCTTCCATTTTTCCGACCTAAAATAACTAACAGTCGGTTGTCCAGCTAATGGACGAGATGCCATCCGTCTGCGACTCGGATCTCTTTCACCAACTCACAGCTAGTTTTCTTCTCTCATCCAGTCATTGCTGTTCTTTTTACTCGGCGTGTGTTACACTTCTCCGTTCGGTTTACCGATTTCCGCAGCACGAGAGTGGCGGCCCAAATTTCAGCCGCCCCCGATCCATATATTTCCATATAGGAGCTGGCGGAACGAGAGAGCGTCCATTTGGGAGCGGTTGTAGCGCATCAATTATGCACGTTGAAGAATCATGGGAATTATTAACAACACACGAACGAGCACTTTTCTCGATGATATTTCACGTTTCAGACGTGCTCATAAGTGATGGCTAATTAGCGGTGTAAATAATTAACCAAAAGGCTGGGGAGGAATCTCGTTCATTTTGCGAGTTTATTCAACTTTTATTTGACTGCGAAGAAGAAGAGCTCTTTAAGTGCTGTCTACATGGGTTGCTGGAGGGTGGGAATTATGCAGTCTTAATCTTAATATGTAAATCTGGAATTGTCGGGATCAGTGGGAAAAGCCGCCCCACGTTTTGCTGTTATCCCACTTTTCGCACTCGTCTAGAAAGGGGCTTAAAGTCGCGAGTTCTTAACTCTTCCGATTAAAATTTGCAACAATATTTATAAGAATATAATTGGAATACTTAGAAGAGGTCTTAAGATAATCTCCAACTTATCTACCTTTATTTCAAATTCTTACGAGGAATGTTTCTAACTTAAAATTTTTAAAATTAGTTAAGAAGATTCTTGCATTTTCGCATTCTTGCGTGTATTCAAGAAAGCCCTTCATAAAAATTTCAATTTTAGCAATTAACTACAAATTTAACGTTGATGTTTCTATTCAAAAAATGGTCTTCTAACATAGGACAAACCATGAATCAAGTTTGAGAAGAATTGCTTGAGCCATTTCGGAGAAAATCTGGCACAAACATTGTTATATACCCCATTTTAACAATAACAATTAATAATTTATGAACAAACTGACAGAATGATTTGAAAATCTGGGTAGATATTGACAATTATATAATAAACAAATGGTGAAAATTTGAAATCAATCGGACCAGCCGTTTTTGAGATATGAACAAAAGTATATTGAGATATTCAACGCTATTTATTTACCGCCCCCGGGGAATTTTTTGTCTGCCGCCCCCACTACAGTAGCTCCGTCAAGATACCATTATATATTCAAAATTTGGTCAAAATCAATCGAATTGATCTACTAGTTTTAGGTATTTTTCCATTTTGCTTGCCGTAAACAGCCGCCCCCAACCGTTTTTTGGATTTTCCGCCTCCAAAATCTGAATCTCCGTCTATCTGTTAGTCTATGTGCCAAATTTGATGAAAATCGGTCGAGCCGTTCTCGAGATATTAAATAAAATGTAAAGA
>JARJDZ010009298.1:0-30306 GCA_030264555.1 Aleochara sp. GC000083 | reverse complement strand
TACGTAAAATGCGAACATGATGTCAATAACGTCGTTCGTTTCATGCGCTTCAAGGTAATAATATCCTGCACCGTTTCTTGTGTAACTTTGACACGCTTCGCTGACACTCAAAGAGCGCGCAGCACACAGAAAGTTCGCACGAAAGTCTCTTTCGCGGCGTCAAACGAAGAACTGCACGCCAAAAAAACCCAAAAAGAAGAAGAAGGCAGGTACCGAGGAGGAAGACATTGCCACAAAAGTTGCAGACACATCGAAATGAATACGCGCGTCAGATAAAACGACAACCTCTGGAGGAGAAAGGTGTCAAGTCGTGCATGCCGAGAGAATCGAAAAAGTTCGACTGTGACTTCCTTTTTGAACATCGAGGTGTTCTTCTTCTTCTTCGGAGTTGTCAGCGTTGGCTGTCGAATTTTCCATACGCCATCGAAGCGGAATATTAAAAGATCCGAGTGATTGGCTCGAACATGACAGAACATGAAGCCAACCAACCCAGTAATTCAAAAAAAGAAGATGTTTTCGGAGAATATTCAACAAGACATGATGTTTTCTTGGGATGTTTTGAGATGATATTTGAAGATACATGGAGATACATGGAAATTTCGTATTTCGTCAAAATTTGATTATATTGTAATAGTAGTGGGTGGTGGTGTGGTGTGGTGTGGTGTGGGAGGGAAATTTGGTAATTACGCTCTCTCAGATATTGGTTGGATCTATCAGACAGCATCGAATGCGACGTGCATTCATTAGTAAGTAATTGATTGTCTGTGACTGCCACGCCACCAATTTCGCAGTTAATTAACCGACATTGCGCTTATAATTGCGCCGTCTGCATTGACATCGATAGTGCTCTTGTAGACGATGGAGAAATCGACGTGTCCTTTCACAGCAAACATGCGGGAAATTCGTCGTGATTTGCTCGATATATGTATATGCAAATTTTTTCAAGGACCTACAATTTTAAGGTATTTACTGAAAATGTGAATACCTTGCTAAAAAACCTTCTGGGATCATATTTCTCAAAAAATTCCCTAAATATTTATCATTCACTTTGATTTCTCTAATTAAAGACTCAAAACTTAAATCAAGATGCAAATATGCAAAAAAAAATTATTGCACTTCTAAATTGCAAAAAGTATACTAAACTATTTATGCTTTGTTGTAAATTGCATAAATTGTTTAACATGAAATATTGGAATATTATGATGTTCTCGAAGGATCAAATATTTCAAAAGATTATAAACAAATAAATTCAATAACTTATCCTTTCTTTTTCTTAGAGATTTTTTAAGAAAAGTTTTTTAATTTCACTAAAGGTAAAACATTTCTAGTTAATAAAATTAATGATGAATTAATTATTAATTGTTTTGAAAATTCCTTGCTTACCAAAATGCATACAAGATAAATAATTATTTAATGAAGTTCATTAATGATATTCCAGGAAAACATTTTTACGACAAATTATTCGCAAATTTTTTAATGTTAAATTTGATTTTTGTAATTAAAGTCCTGAAACTTTAGTTTTAAAGAAACTATTGCAATTTTTATTGCAATTTCGAAAAAATATTTCTTTAACTTTTTAGCAGAGTATTTATGATTTGTTATCATTTGCATAAATTGTTTTATTGCAAAATGTATATGCAAAATTTCTGTGATCTTTTTGACGGAACAAATATTTCAAATTACTAAAAATGTAAATTATTTGTTAAAAGTTTTTTTTTTGCAAGAACATATTATTTAGATTCAATTTGTAATTGTTAACAATCTACTCATTATATTTACTGTTTTTCTTTTGAGATTAATGACTTTGAAATTTGCATTAAAATTGCAATTTTAATTGCTATTTCTTTCACAAATATGTAATTCAACCATAATTTTCAATAATCATGATTTAAACCTGAATTTTTTGATATTGACTCTTCAAATTAATTCCTATTCTGATTCTGTACAAAATATCAAAATTTCTTAAAAGAAAAATTTCAGATCATAAAAAATCACTGAAATATTATATCTGCAAATATTTTTTATGAAATCTATTTGAAACCAAACAAATTTTTTAAAAAATTTACCATTTAAAATGTTTAACATTTTAAAATCATAGCATTTGAAAAAATAGGGCTCCTAACTATTACTAAACAAATCTGAAAATTCTACAATCATCATAAAATCCACAAAATCCCAAATTCAGAAAACATAAAATTCTCACAATCATGATTTAACGCAGCTGTTACTATTTGTTGTTGTTATCGAACGAGCACATTGCATGTAAACAACCAAAATTTCCAACAAACGAAGTGAACATACTCTCGCCCTCTATCGCATCAAATCAAAAACGTCGACAAGTGATAAACTCTCAAACGTTTGAAACTATGGCACAATATCATTTAGTTGTACGAGTACGGAATGTGGGTTGGAGATATTTGCAGTTCATGTCGTCCAATGTACTCGAATAAACAATGTAGGTTCGTATACGAGCCGAGAAACCGGAAGCGCACGGGAAGTAAACGCTTGGCCAGGTACCAACGAATTAGGGGGATCCCCTTTGATGCATTACAACTTCAGGTACGCTTGCATGATCGCTCTGCAGAAGAGACTGTCACCAAGTTGCTTCCTACAGGATACAACCAGGATATACGATGGTAAACGATGGACACGTTCATAGGGTTGTGAAAAAATTATAAAGGACGATGTCCTTATTGAAGGGAATGAAAATATTTTCGTTTGAAATTTTGAATGAAATAATTATTTGATGAGTTGAAAATTTTAAATTCTATATCTTTCTTAAAGTTTAAAAGAAAAATTTAATAAATTTACTAAAGATATAAAATTTCTTCTTAATATTTTTTAATAAAATTTAATTAATTATTAATATTTTGAAAATTATTTGCTTACTAAAATGGATGAAAGATAAATAATTATTTAATAACGACATTTAATTCACATAAAAGCATTCGCTCGCCAATAAATGAATTATCGATAATAATTAATTCACGAACGAATATTGGAGAATATCCTCGGATATAATAATACGATCACCAAAGAGAATTCAGTGAGTTGAATGTGTTGAATGTGCGGAAACAATAATTTAATACTCATATTTAGCGCGTAGCCTCATTTGGTGAGAATGCTATTAAAATTGATTATCCCATGCAATTTGATGACGAGAATGCAACGCAAATTATTGCGAAAATAATGCCTAATTACTGAGAGGAATATTCCATGTTCACCGCCTACGGTTTTATAATTAATAATTGATTTTGTATTAAATCTAATTATGATACGATTAAAATATGCATATTAGAGATGAATAATATATTCACTATTTGCAATTTATGCAATGCAATTTAATTAAATTATAATTTCAAAATAAAAATGCAAAATGTATGAGAGAAGATTCATGTCAAAAAATTTTTCAATGAAATTTTCAATTCCTAACAATCTACCTGTCAATAATACCTTGGATAATTGCATTGTTCATGCATTGGGATTTTCAAACATGGCGTCCACTTCCGGGGACGTAGAGAGTATACAGCGCCACCTTGCGGATACACCTCGTGGAAGAGTCATGCACGAGAGATTCGCTTGTTAATCAAGCTGATTTGCAATGCAGATATGATCACACTGTATCTGTTAATTCAGGTTGTGTGTTGATGAGCTATTCAACTGTTACAGGCGCATCCGGTTCGAGAGAGAATGAGAGAGAAATCCGGAATTCGTGCAATTCCGGATGTGTTTACTTATTCGGTGTATGCGGGACGACGTCCTGCGGGTTTTGGTCATTTCAGCTCCGGTCGGGATTCGTCTTAGAATTTCGGGGTCTTATGGGAGGATGCTCCCAAGCTTTTACATGAAGAGAAGGAGGTGGATGATGCGAAGAAGGGTCTTTAGTGCACTTCCATCTTAAGGAATTGCGTGTCGCACCCGGGAAAATCGAAAGGACCTTTTGGATGGTCGCTTCGTGGGAGATTGTCCTGGATATTCAAGAGGATACATTTCTTAATGTATGGATCTTCAAATACAAGAAGATAGATACGTTTTGTAAACGAAAATGTTCTCAAGGAATTTCAAGGATCAATTATTTTCTCAAAAAAAGAAAAATAATTTTTGTTGGAAAATTTTGATTAATCCTGAATAATTAAATGATATTATTGTCTTAATGAATTATGGATTTGTACAACAAACTTTGAGATTATGATATCACCGAGCTTGCAACTAAGTTTTGGTGAGTGGGCTCGTTTTGATTGGAAAACTTGTCGTATATCAACTCGCCATTTCCTCCCCCACTCTTCCTCCATCATTTGATTATATTATGCGATGATTGCTTGCAAAGATTACGGTTTGACCTCTCCCAGATTTCGGTTTATGCAATCGTACAACTTTGCTTAATGCGATTTAACACCCCGAACGAATGAACGAACGGAGCAAATTTGCTAATATCCACTAATATTCATATTCGGAGATTTATTAATTCGCCACTGAATGAAGCAATAATTGAAATTGCCCTCCATCCAACCATCCAAGAAAATACATGCTGGTGATTAAACGGGAAATTTGAACAGATGCAGGAAACATAACAGAGCATCCCATGGAAGCATAACATCCCCCCACCACCACATTTCCGTATCCTGTCGATTCTGTGCAGACTCTTAAGTGGACTTTGATTGCTTCTTTAATGCTATTAGTATCGGATCGTCCGCGATGGGTGTATTTAAGCCTCCATTAAAACTATTACAACGAAATTAATGCTTTCCTAATTCTCATGGTTAATCATAATTGAAGAATATACCCGAAAGTTTCCCCATTATTAATTTTTTCCTATACTATTTTTAAAAAATTGAAAAGTGGAGACGTTAAATATTCGAAAATACTTTCACATTCAGTAGTTGAAACAGTTGAAACAGTTTGTTGAATTTAAATTCGAAAAATTAGCATAATCGAAAGTCGAATTTGCAATTGATCCTTGAAGTCCTACATAGTTGATGCAAATCCAACGTTAGTAACTGGATAAAATTGAATATCCTGGGATTCTGGGAATAATTTACTAAGAATAGCACTTTCTCGAAGTGTGTGATTATTCAGTTGAGGGTGGAAAACAATTGGTTGGCATTAAAGTGAAAGCTCTACGTGATTTCAATTCAATTGATTTGAAACTTTTCATCCTTGAATTTCCTTGGATTGAGTTTATGTTCGATTTTATTATTGGGTTGAAGTCATTAAATGTAAAGTTAAATTTTATGGGGCGAATTTTATAGTTATATAATGGTAGAGAATTTTCATTTTCTTTGTTTCAACCTTTTTTTAAATTTAATGAAGTGAAAATAAAAATATTTAATCAAAGACAAATTTCCAACTTGGGGATATTTAAGATTAACGTTGTTAAATGAAACTTCATATGATAATTTTCGAATCAAAATTTAACGTTTTTTATCCTTTTTGAAGAACTTATTTGATTAGAGATAAATTTTTTGAAAAATATCTTTATATCTATGATTTTATCGTTTTTGAAGAATATATCAATTCAACTAAATTTTAAGAAAAAAATGGAAGAAAATTTAAAAAAAAATTCCTTCTGGAATTTTTCAAACAATGGAACTAAAATTGCATACCGGAAATAAATAAAAGTGACCTTTTATCTTAAGTGAACCCAGTGATAATTCACAACGTCTCTAATGGAATTTTATTGATGTCATCCGCACGCACTTTTCCGCACTTATTTTCCGACCACAAACAGAAGCAAAAGGACACGAGAAAAGAAGGAAAGCTATTGGGAGAAAATTAATTTCACTTTGGCACATCCGACACATTCGAGAAGCAAATGCGTACATACACATTGAAGGCTCTCTTTGTCGGCCATAGCTTTCGTAATGGCGGCCAAAAACGTTGCGGAAAATTCGCAAATTGAATACGCTTCCAGCATTACACATGGCATCCTCCAAGCCAAAACAGAACAGGACAGGACAAATTGTTTTCTACTTTTTCCTCCAAAGCCAAACCCAAACCCATGATCCGAAACAACAGCCCTCAAGCATTCAAACAATCAACAACAATTTATTGTCAACGTGTTCAAACTTTTATGGATGTACCAAAACATTTTTGTGGTGAAAAACGAAAAATAAAACTGATGTGATTGATCATTTTAATTAAACTTCCGGAAAGAATGAAAATAATAACGATAATTTATGATGCACCATGTTGGTATCCATGGTTTGAGAGTGGGGGAATGCAAGCGAAAAAATGCATTCGGAGAATTAACCTCAGTTTTCAATTTTTCGTTTTCTAGTTCGACTAAATTTCCTGATTTCGTGTATATACCAAATGGTAATGCATCTAAAGCGTTAGAAAATTAATCAAGAGTGGGGGGTGTACTTAAGTACCATCTCGACTGGAAGCGGCTCCGTCGAGAAAATTAATTATACACCAAAAACAAGACGGAAAACGAACTCTTTCGCTCCCATCTGAGAATCGAGCGATTTTCCCCGATTCTTGGACGCATAAGAAGAACTTGGAAGATAATCAAAATGGCGGACTTACCGGTACGCCGCCGACGCCAATCACGTAGAGTAGCTGGGTCATGAAGAGGGCCGCCAAGAGATTCATCAATGTCGTCCCGGCCAGGTTGCGCAGGTCGGAGAAGAGGCTGCAACAAAACAAGCAACATTTCACCATTTGCTCCGTAACGTGTTGGAGAAAAGTTAATTAATGTCGCACTCAATCTGCATGCAAGTTGTATACACATACAGTTTGGACATTTGCAATTGTTGTCATAAATGTTCAAGATTGTAAATATAAGGTCATACCAATTGGTTGGGTATGACATCAATTGGAAATGTCCACAGAGTATACAATAAGATGCAGATGAATACCAATTGAAGATCGACGAGGAGGATGTAATTGATTCAGTTGCAGGACCAAACAATAAGTTAGCGAAAAAGGAAATTGGATTTTTGTGTCATCTTACAATTCGAGATGCGATGCGATGGCTCGAGATTTGAGTCGAGTTCATCGTCGCGGAAGTGGCTCAATTGTTTCAAGTAGTAATCGGTGATGGTGCCGGAAGTGTTCTTCGAGTTTGTTTGATAAGCAGCAGGAAAGTTTTAGGATTATCTATTTCGAATTTCTATTTCAAAATGTCTTAGAAATTCATTGGAGTGTTATTCTGAGATATAAGATACAATTTCTAATTGATTTTCCTAATTGGGAAATGAAAATTGCTATTATCCTTTAAAAGTTGGATATTTTTAGTTTCTTTTTTGGACTTTGCTTTAAAAAACTGTCCAAAATTTCCACCAGTTTTTGAATTTCTATTTCTTTTAACTGTCATTCAATTCTAAAAGAAACCCAAAAATTTGATTTTGTTTTAAACTACTGCAACTTTGTTATTTAATTCCAAAAATCTGATTATGTTGTAAATTATAGCAATTTTTCAAAGAAATAGAATTTTTAATCTTTTTTGCATCTGGATTTTAATTTTTTTCCGAGAACTTCGACCAATTTTTGTATTTCTATTTTTTTAACTGTTTTTCAATTCCAAAAGAAACCCAAAAATCTCATTTTGTTTTAAATTATTGCAATGTTTCAAAAAAACTACATTTCTGATCCTGAAAATAAATTGAGTTTTTTGGAAAGATAAACTTATATCAAACAAAGAAAAAAGGTGTAAAAAATACAAAATCTAAATTGATATCTTCAAGATTTATGAAAAATAAATTTCTATATTGAATTTGGAAACTTTGGAAACTAACACAATAAAATATGTAAATTTCTTGCATGACCATTAAAACGATGACCAATTAACATTGTAAAACATTTCCCAACAAAATTGTGCCTTGAAGCCATTCTCTGGTTTTCTGGATCTCTGTTACACAATTCGATAATTTGTAAACGTCCAAACTTGCAAATTATGCAAAACATACATAGGTAGATACGAAACCGTACGAAATTGTATTCATGCTGATGCGAAGGACACCCAAATTTATGGAGTGCTTTTGATGCGTTTGCATCCCCTTCCCCCACTCAATTTTCCGATCCCGTTTACGTTGCCGTATCCTGTGAGTGCATTGCAATGATTTTCATGGGAAAATGGCCGAAATTATACACTCCACGTGGAGTGGTGTATCGGACACATACCTACTACGGGCAAAACCCTGCATACATTTCAGAGTTTCGCAACTCGACGTTTTGGCGATCGTTTGAATTTATGATGGGAAAGCGCGCGCGTTATGCTCGAGAAAATCAAAATGAAAATGTAGATGTGAGGAGGCTTGGGGCACAAGGAAGTGGTCGACTGCGATTTTAATAGTTGATGCGTGCAGGTATACATCATGCTATAACCTGAAAACCTCAAGCAGGTTGCGCAGTTTGGTAATTAACAATTCAATGATATACTGAATTTCAGTGCGTTTTGTTTATGTATTCGTTATATAAACCATTTTCTGCAAGAGCTATCCTTTTTAGGGTTATTTTCCAAAATTCAATAACTTCGAAAAATTAATTATGAATTGGAATTTCTCAAAGTATAACCAAAAGTAAGAGCATGTTAAAAAATGACAACAAAAACAACCTGAAATTTAAAAACTAACAACTGAATATTCTGAAATCTAAAAATCTTGACAATTGGAAATTCTGAATTCAAAAATTTTACCAATTTTCTGAATTTAAATTAAAAGTAACAAAAAATTTTGCATCTAAAATTCATAAATTTTCTTATTGAACCAACAAACTCAAAAATAAATTGATTACTTATAAAATCAATGTGAAAAATGAAAATTTAGAAAACATTGAAATTTTCCCCCACCAAAAGCACCTTCATTAAATGATCCTTTTCTGAATCCCAATGGTAATAAACCCGAGCATATTCAATATTAACTTGCTGGAAACCCTTTCGAGAATGGTTGTGGTTGACTTCTAAATAGTTAAAATTTTCATATTTTCCAACTCGTCTCGAATATCATCTACAACGCCAATGAACGCGACCTTCTTCCGTTTATACATTCGCATATTAAATTACATTTCGAGTTTTCATCATCCATATTCGCACCGTGCGAATAAATTTCGCGAAGTGATCCACGTTTTGTCGGGTTCATTATGTCATTTCAACAACGCGCGCAGAAACTTGAATGAAATTATCTGCCGGAGACTTTTTAATGAAATTAACAACAAATTAACCGTACATCCAACTTTCATCCCCATCCGCGAAAAGCTGGCACGGAAGTGAGTGTAAATGTGCCATTTCAATTTTCATTATCCTTTTGTGTCGGTTGTTTATTTTGATTAAAATTTGCAACTTTCTAAACGAATAAAGTTGGGAAAATATTTGTTGTAAAATGTATTTAAATTTACATCCGTGTTGTGATAATTTTAAGGATAATTTGTTACCCGGAAACAAATTAAATATAATTTAAAATATAATTTAAAATAAAAATATAAAAAATTAGGAAAAAAATTGATAAATTATTCAGAGAGAAAAAAACGTTAATGTTTTCAAGTTTAAGGATAATTCCATTTCGTTGAATCTTAATTGAAATTAATTCTGAACCCAAAACAAAAACAAAACGTTGGTAAAAACGCCGCAATAATTAATGTTAATTGAAGGCGCAAAAATTAAATTTGCACACTCAAACGAAACCAACAGCAACGGCGCGAAAATCATGGCATTTCTAATTTGTTTCCATTATGCAATCACAAAACGGATGCAAATTGAAAACTGCACGCGTCAAACGAATATGAAATGTAATTTCGGCAGTATTGCAAAAATTTCGCGTGAAACAATTTCGCAATTAATCCAATTTTTCCGACCAACATGCTCTCGAAAATCTCATCTCATGCTCCGACAAATGAATTATAGGCCGCTTCCTGTACTCCAATTCGTATACAGTCTTTTGTCCTTTCTTGGATTTGCTCACCGGAAATGAAAATGAACGGTGGTGCAGCACGTTTCCAATGAAGCAGGGAAAAAAGCAATTACAAAAACGGCTACAACATTAGTACTGACTTGGGGAGCAATCTTACAGCGGGAAAATTTCCACTCAATTTTCCACGCCGAGTCTGAAGTGGAAAAGACGGGTGAAATTTGCTCATTTTTCAATTGGGAGCAATATTTCATTTTTCATTTCGTGGTTTTTCATTTTACAACAAGTTCGATTGAAGCATGCGAGAATTTTGTAATTTAATTTGTAATTGTGATATTTTATCAACTCATTGTTTACATGACATCAGCTGCAATGTTGAAGCTTTGGAGGAAATTTTTCTTGGAGGAGAGTGTTTGAAAGTTTAGTAATCTCAAAGGAGGCGGCTCCGAATTATTCAAATGGCGTTCGGGATATGCATGCAACTGAACGTGTTATTTATTACCCTTTCGGCTTGCTGGATGCCTTATTTATGACGTGGGGAAGTTGCTTCATAACCTCACACAACAACAACAACAACAACGAAGGCAACAACAACATAACAAGCAGTGCTCGATAATAAATCTTGGGAGTCAAGATTCAGGAGTCACTCTCAACAGTCTGGAACACATGTTTCCGGTTTGGTTTGCGAATGTGTTTCCTTTAAGATTTTTCATTCCACAACTTTTTTTTTCAAAGACAGTATTAAAGAACGATTTTATTCTATCAAGTTGGAAAAATGTTGGACGAAAAAAGAAACTTCTGAATTTTTTCTTATTTCTTTTTCATAGATCTCAAAAAGTGTTTGTTAATAAATCTTTGGCGCCCGAATTCTAGAAACATTTTCAACAATATGGAACACATGTTTCCGGTTTCTGATTTCATATATGTATAAGTATATTTTTTCTATTCAATTCTATATTATTTTTTGTTTTTTGATTCAGGTAATATCTATTTTTGAATACGATTCAATTTTCTAAAAAAATCTGGAGAAAATGGTATTTTCAAACATAGAATAATATGGGTAGAGGGAATATACCGGTTCTAGATCAAGATGAGTGTGCAATAGACGTGCACATTGATCCAGAATCGGTATATTCCGACTACTAATGTGATACCTCCTATATTTTGTTTTTGCACAACTTTTAGAGTGTTAGACAATTGATAATTTGAAAATTCACTCTTTGAAAAACACTTTGAAAAACTATTTTTAATTTCCAAGTTTTTGAAAAATCAAGGACTCAAAAAAGCTATTTTCTTTCTATGATTTGATATAACCGTCAAAACTTTTCTGGGATTGCAACCAACCAACTATCTGCAACTATACTACCACACCCGAAATCAATTGATAACGTGAAACGAACATGGAAGACTGATGTCCCAAAAATAGACCATACAACGAAGCTTCGCTTTGCGCTGGGTGGTAAATTTGCACCATGCACCACCCACACCCTCAACCCTCAAACCCCAAACAAAACTCGTGTAACTCGCTCCAGTTTTGCGCGCAACCAAAGTCCAATTCGCCAAGTTTGAAACAACATTTATTATCATCCAGCAAATAGACGTTCCTTGGTGGCGTTGGCGTTGGTTGCGGCGGCGCTCCTACATTCTCATCGTCGTCTACCTTTTCCCATTCCAACGGGTGGCGGTTGATTGATCGAATGGTATACATCGATCCGCGAACCACCAACTGGTAATGTTTCCGCAAGCGCAAAGTTTTATTGCCATTTATGAAACGTCATTAATCTATCCATTGGTGCAACTTTAATGCGCCATAGATGATGGAATAAAATCGAAAACTTCCAACTTTGAACTTTCAAATATACACTCAAAACTTTCTGAAACAGCAGCAGATTGTTATTAATGTTACTTAAGTACCATTATCATTATCATAATTATCAACATCATTCTAATGATGAATCGCATCATGGAAAAATAAAAAATTAAACTGCAAGGAAATTTTTGATTAGAAAATTTTGCTGAAATTGATGAACATGTTGTTGTTGTTGATTGGATGTGGATTAATTAAGTAGTTTATTTGCTCGGGGATGCTCGTAAAGTAGCTTGCAAACATTGTATTTTATTCGCGTTCGTTCGTTCGTTGCAAGGGTAATTACGGCCTTTCTTATTACTCCACTACTTGCTTGCTGTTAACATTCAAGTAGACAACATTGTTGGCTGTATTGTATTTTGTTGGCGTGCGTTATTGTGAAGTAATTGCTTCCAGCGCAAAAGTGCTTTCCGCGAGTTGGTTAATTTGCGGCTTTTAGCTTAATTGGTAACAAGTATTCTCAGATTTATGAAAATCGGCTCAAAGAATTATAATATATTCACAACCGTGAGTTCATCTTTTAAAGTAAACTTTTGGTTTTGTTTTGCATTGTTTACAGTGCAATGTTTATGTTGTCTCTAAATTTGCAGACTTTAAGGAAATAATTTAGTAGATATCAGATTAAAAATGGTTTATCAAAATTTTGTATTTTTAGTACCCCAATTTTCAAGTTCGGGTATTTCTGTGTTCCGCACGAATTTGGGACCATGACCAATGTTATTTTTTCGTCAAAATATGGTAAATGTCCTTTGAATCATTAAAATCGGTTCAGTAGTTTCGGAGATATGAAAATTTTTGAAAACTCGTGCGACTTTAAGAATTTCATATCACTTTTTTCGCTACAAACTTTTTTTCCAAGTTTTTTCTTCGAACGCGTTTTCTACTCTTCTTGGGACCAAAAGGGCATTAACTCATACATTTTTAGAAAGTGCTCATCACGATCTACAATTTGGTTCTAACTTTAGTTCAATTGGCCCAAGCGTTTAAAAGTTATACGCAGTTAAAGACGCGAAAAAAAGCGAAAATTTTGCTTTTTTAAGACCCCATTTTTTTTGTTTTCGTATTTCTGAATCCCGGAGGAATTTGGGACCATGACCAATGTTATTTTTTCGTCAAAATACTATCAATGCCGTTTGAATCATCCAAATCGGTTCATTAGTTTCGGAGATATGAAAATTTTTGAAAACTCGAGCGATTTTAAGAATTTTATATCACTTTTTTCGCTACAAACTTTTTTTCCAACTTTTTTCTTCGAACGCGATTTCTGCTCAACCAATGACCAAAAGGGCATGAACCCATAGATTTTTGGAAAGTGCTCATCAAGACCTACAATTTGGTTCCAACTTTTGTAAATTTGGTCCAAGGGTTCAAAAGTTATACGCAGTTAAAAGAGCGAAAAAAAGCGAAAATTTTGCATTTTAAGAACCCCATTTTTCACGTTCGGGTATTTCCGAGTACCGGACGAATTCAGGACCATGACCAATGTTATTTTTTCGTCAAAATACTGTAAATGCCCTTTGAATCATCTAAATCGGTCCATTAGTTTCGGAGATATGAAAATTTTTGAAAACTCGAGCGATTTTAAGAATTTCGTTTCGTTTTTATCGCTACAAACTTTTTTTTCAATTTTTTTCTTTCAACGCGATTTCTGCTCTCCCCATGACCAAAAGGGCATGAACCCATANGAAAGTGCTCATCAAGACCTACAATTTGGTTCCAACTTTAGTTTAATTGGAGCAACCGTTTAAATGTTATACGCAGTTAAAAGAGTGAAAAAAAGCGAAAATTTTGCAATTTTTGTACCTGGTGCAAGTAGTTCTGGGATCACGACTTGCAAACAAATCTGGCTAATAAATGATAAGTGGCTGGGACTTCTGCAATCTGTCAACGCGCCCACTTCCACTTCCGGTAGGAACTATCAACGCATCCTCCCCCACCATCCTCGTTCTCAGTATCACGGATGTATAATGTATGTTTTGATGAGTCATTCCTTCAAATAAAACCGGCCGAATGTAAACACGGCCGCCAGCTTTGCTGGAACGGCGGCGGCAACGGTGGCGGCGAAACAGCTTCATTAAAAATCGATAAAAGCAGCGAAAAGCATGAAAATTTCAGCCGGCTGCTACTGGAGTTTGACGATGCCAACCAACCGCCGCCGCCGTCGTCGTCGACGACGAGATGACATAAAAAACGCTTCGATCCCCATCAAACATTTATTAACCTTTTTTCCATCTCGCTCGCGCGTTCATTGGGTCCACTGTGTGTGTGTGTGTCCCTTTTATAGCGCGCGCGATTCAATTCAATTCGCTCGCGCTGATAAGAGAAGCAGAGAGCAATGAGCGCACGATGCAATTGCGCCAACGAAATTTAAATATTCGACGGAAAAAGATATTTAAATGCTAATTTCCGATGAAAAATTGCAAACGCGCAAAATGAACGAGCAGATAAAATTGCTTTCAAAGTTTTCGCATTAAAAAATGTGCTCAAATTGCTGGTAATTTTTACGCAATTATGACTTCTGTGCTATTACAGTATCGTATTTGTTGGTTATTGATGGTTACGGCAAATATTTCTGATTTATGCTTATGTTAGGTGGATTTCCGTGAAATTTGTTGGTTGTAACTGGAGCAGGTGATTAAATTTCTGCTGATTAAAGTGTAAATTGAGAAAGAGGTTAGGTGTAAAATTCGTTGGCAATTATTCATGGTGTATTGTAATTTGTTATCATAAAAACTAATCTATTAAAGTGAAATGTGGGCTAAAATTCATTCCACTTTTATTTGGATTTTAGTCTTATCTTGCAAATTTAGTTGGAATTTTTCCAGGTCCGGCTTGAATTTTGTTTGTCCTTGTAAATTTTGGTAAAAAGAAATATACTTCTATTTTTATTGGGCTAAATTATTTAAATTAATAAATAATTATGAATCAGTGCATTTAAACGTGCAATGACAACAAACGAGTACTCACATTTATTTTTAGTCAGTCAAACGCCAAAATTATCTCATGAGCTGCTCAATGAAATGTTTCTTGGAAAATTGCCTAACCTAATAATTATTAACTTGTCCCCCAATCCAAATGTGCATTTCATGTGCCACTCACATAGAAAATAGCATGATAAGACACAAAAAGCAAGGTGACCTCAATATTCCAGTACTAGTAAATTCCTTATCAGAAATTAACACCCACAATTTCAACATGACTGTCTCGAAATGCTGCAATGCAAAACCAAAGCCTGACCTCCCCCTCACAAAACGCAAATCATCAATCATGGATGACTACGAGAGACTGGACGCGCGCTCTGCATTTATTAGCAACCAGCCACGCAAATGATAGTAAACGTAAAACAAGACAGAACGGAGCACAGCATCGATAAACGACTTCGCCGTGGCGGCCGTGCAAGTTCTCCACACTAATCGGCAAAGGTAACGTTGTCGGGCGGCCATCTTGAATGGCCGGAGAACGAACGCTGCAGCACGCCAACAGCACCAGCATGTGCACACTCTCTTTGACCGACTGCTGGCATTTGTCTTTCGCATGTGTTATCTAAATTCCAGCCAGCCACACCTGAAGGATAACGAGAATGCATGCAGGTCCAGCGCTCGCGCGCACCTAATTGAATCCGAATGCTAATTGCACGCCGCTCGCGACAATTCCGACCATTACGAGCCATCATAAACTCATGAAAATCAAATTGGCAAAACGCTCCCGCGGGAGCAGGTACCACCATCAAATGTGTATTCGTATCGCACATGCCGTGCGCACCTGTGCGCGTGTAGGTGCAGTGCGTAATTAACGCCATTTTGGCGTGTTCCATGTTCGTCACACGCGCGCGCGAGCGCCCATGTGTTTGTTTGGTTGCCTGTATGTGTGGGTGATGTTTTACCTTGCGCGCGTACAACCCACGACGCGATAACGATTTCATGATACATTCCGAGTGTGTACACACGCTCGTTGATGAAGTAGCGCACGAGGAAGATGGGGAATACACTCACCTCCTGGGTCGTACTCCTCGAAGACGGCGGCGGTGGCGGCGACGAGCGCCGCGCCGACGACGAGCAGCGCGTACGCCTTCATCGCGCTGCAATTGTTTCCGCTGGCGGCTGCTGGTTGTTAATCCCCCTGGGGCGCTGCACTCGACGCACGGGATGGAAATAGTCAATTCCGAACGATCTCTTGTTGGACGTGTGCTGCTTGCTACCTGTGCGGCTCTCGCGGCGGGTCTGTATGACAACACACGAGCGAGGTTCGCGCACGCACACGCGCGCAATGTTGCTGCTTGATCCTCCACTACACACGCTCTTCACTCGCGCTGTGTACTCCAGCCCAATTGCAAATTCACTGGGTCGCCAGGCGACGCATTCTGCCTCGACGCGACGATGATGACGATGCAAACGGACGCAGGTTGGGGGTGCGAATTGATATGGACGGTGTTGGCACGCGCCTGCAGAACAAGGGTGGCTGGTTCACGCCGTGCGCCAAACGATCACTTCGCCTCGCGAGCTCGATCTGTGCCGTGCACGATGCTACGCAGGTGCGAGCCGCACGGTGACAAGTTCACCAGCTTCTTGCGTTTTCGCAGCGACACGAGCGCCACCCTTAGTTTGTGCATTCAACCAATTCCATGGTGTTGTATATCGGCAACCCACATAACAACGCCTCCTACAAAAACAATTTATAAACCCAAGGGAATAATCCTTATAAAGGCGTTTAATACCTCTTTAGGCAATCCGGAAATTCGCTCAATGCTTACTATAGGCAACATCAACTACATGTCAGGGAACATGGACTGGATCAATATGTGGAGGTCGTTCCAATAATCTTCACTCCTCGTACGGTTTCTTCATTGTTCAACGAATTTCTTCATTGAACGTCGTGAATAACAAGTTTGCTTGCACTTTTACAATAAATATCAATCGATAGTCATGTTTAAATACGGTCTTGTGACATACAGGGTGTCCCATTAAATGCCGTCCATGCTAATGGTGGACGTCATCTTCGACGAGTTGTGCAGGGAACACCCAATATACGTATATATTTACGTGTGTATGACCTGTGTGAATGTGTGTCCGCTAATCGTCATCAATATATATGTATAAATTCGATTATTTGACTCAATAAATAATTTGGCAGCATTTTGTGCTCTTACTTTCCGCCGTGCGGGTTAATTTCGGCGTCCACTTCGTTTCCAAATTTTGGAACCTAGGTGATTACTTAGGTTTACGGCGTGTTTCTTGCACGGCAGCAACCAGGCTCTTGACGGCCTCCTCGTGGCCCTCGAAACTGTCAGCTTTGCGCACGGGCACCGGGTCTGGAGCGCTCAATTTGGGGCAGGCGTGATGACGGCGCTTTGGGGGAAATGTCTCCCAACTGCGCTGCTTCTGCGCCAGCGTCTGATTCTTATTACGTCGATTAATAACGACAACCAGCGTTTTGTCATTACCGTCGAAGCTGCTGCGTCGTGACGACGTGCTCAGCGAGTCCGCAGAGTCATGCAGCGAGTAGAAAACGTTATCTTCGCCGTCGCTGTAAGGATATACCTTCGTTTTGCGCGGTGTAGGCTGCGTAGAGTGCGTCCCCTGCGATTGCGATTGATGCGCATGAAGGAGCTTCGCCTTGTTGCGACACTTGGGGCTCGATGGACTCGAACGCGTCTCGTGCACGAGCGCCTTCACGTTCTTGCTGGTGCCATCAGCGGTGATGCGCTTGTATTCGCATTGCGCCTTCGTGCACGGCGTCGTCGTGTCGTTCAGCTTGTCGCACGACTTGCCGATCTTCTTGTACATGATGCGCTGGTGCTTGCTGAGCTCCTTGTTCGGCTTATGCTCGGTCTCCGTGTCTGACTTGGACGCCGATTGACGGCGACACATAATGTCGTGGATCTTCTCCTTGATGTGCGTCTCGAGGCGTTCGATGTTGAGCGGTTGCGGGGCGAACTTCTTCGATTTCGACGTGGGGGTTGTTGCGGCGGATTTCTCCATCTGAGAGGTTGACTTGGAGCGTTCGCGGTCCGGCGGATTCGGGCGGACCTTCTCGATGAGTTGTCCGATGATGCGTGAACGCGACCGAGGGATCTTTCCGGTTTCCGCTTGAAGACGACCTGTGAAACGCGCCGCCATTTTGTTGTTGTTACTCAGGGATAAAATGCGTACTCACCTATGTGATCTAAGATGTTCTGCAAATGTTGAGTTTGCTCAGTTGCCTGATCAGTTTGGGCTTGATTCTGGGCTGGAGTTAACGTTCGAACGTACGGTTCGAGTTGCTGGGCGACATTGCAGAGATGTTTGAGCTCGTTGCGAAGCGTCATGACGTCCGCACGCTGGCAACTGAAGACTTCCTGTTCGATGCGTAGACGCCAGAGCTGCTCCTCCCAGCTTTTGTCGAAGACGGCGGCCATCCGATCCAATTCGGCCTGCTGCCGCTCGAGACTCTGATCCAACAATTGACAATCGCGTGTCAAGACCTCGTATCGCGTTGTTAGGGGCGGATTCTGTGCCTTTCTGATAGCAGAGATATCTTTGTGCAATTCACTCACGCGCTCCTTCACCGTGTTGAATTGCGTGTTCAGTTCGCGAATCTGCGACTCAAAGCTGCGACAATGCACCGAAAACGACGTCTCCGAGTCGAGCAGCTTCGACTTCATCACGTTCTGTTGCTTCTTCGTGGGCGGCGGCGCCGAATCGTACATCGATCGAGACGACGCCGCCAACTCGGCCTGGTGCTGGCTGACAGCCGTCGCTCCGATCCACGGCTCCAATGATTGAGCAAATTCACTTCGATAATTCGTCTTAATCGATGACGACTGCAACGATCTGCACGAAACAATTGAACAATAAACAAGTGAACTAGGTTGCCGACAATGGATGATGTAATCTGGGTTACGTACCTAACAGGTTGGCTGAGCTGACCAACTGCAGCCAAACGCTCAATCAACGCTGGGCATAGCTCCAAAAATTGATATTTGTTGGCTGCCGACGTGAAGGTAGTGCAGAGCACCAGGTGTAATTGCAATACGGGCATCACCGTGCCGAGGACGAGGAGTTGGGAGCGATAAACACGCTCCTTGCTCTCGTACTGACGTTGAACTTCCATGATCATTGCAGCGTGGGTTTTGGCCATAGCTTCTTGCATGCCTTGACAGAACGTATTTATTGTATGCTTCTCGGAGTCCATGTTGCGTCGCAATTCGTCCATGAGGCCTTTCAATGCGATGATGCCGTCACGAACGGAGGTTTGCAGATCCATGATAGCATTCTGGCCGCGTTCGAGACGCTTTGAAGCTTGTGAATGGGCCGTCTCGATGTCAACGCATTGAGAGCGGAGCTCGTTGGGGGTGTCGCGAAAGCAGTTGACGCAGAGCATGGCGTTCTGCACGGGCGAGTACATGATGTACTGCTCGCCGTGTTGCGGACACTGAATCATCTGGGATTATTTGCTTGGCATGACCACAAAGGTTTGCTGATCTTACCCTTTTCGGTTCCTTGGTGCAGCGATTCATATGGACGATGTCGTGCTGGGAGAACATCTTGGCGCGATGCGTGTTGTCGCGGCAGCTCGAGCACAACGCTTGGCCTTAAAATTAATGCATAATTCAATATAATTAGTAATTAATTGGGGCGCAAATTGGAGACTATTTACTCACCGCATGTATTGCAATAATACATGTTGGCCCTGTCGCGCTTATCGCAATTGGAGCATGGTGGATTCTCGCTGTTCGCAATCTCGATGAGCTGCCTCATTAGCGTGTCCGGGGGTGGTAGATTATAGCCGTCTTTGAGCACAGTGGGATGCCTACATTACGCGCACAAACACGCCAAAGCAATGAGTAGGCAAATTTCCCTCGCGAATATAATGAAAACGAAATTCAAAGGATGCTTTGTACTCACCGACAAAAGGGGCATATCAGACGTCGATCCTGCTCCCGCCCCCTCAGGCAGCGCGCACAGAATGTGTGATAGCAGCCGAGGATGCACGGCTCGGTGTAGTAATCGCCGCAAATCGGACAGAGGAGCGGATTCTTGGTGAACTCCATCGCCAACTCAGGTCCAGGGTCCATGGCTTCTTCGTCGCCTCCTCCGCGCGCTGCGTCCGTTTCGTGTTGCACGCTCGTGGACCGTTGTTCCCAGGCACTGGAACACTCCCTATTGCGCAACGAGCGCTCAAATCATAAAGGTCAAACGGCGATAATGGAAGACGTTACCTTAGAAAGTAAATAATACTGTGGCGGTGGCTGCGACTCGACAACGCATTGAAAATTCACTCAGCTCGCCGCCATGCTCTGTCGTTTGCCTGGGGAGCACACAACACTGCGCTGTCTAACACCCCATGCACCGCCAACGAGACACGCAGCTGCCCACGCACACTGTGGAGGCGGCTGATTGCGCGCACAATCACTGACCCACATCCGCTCTCGTGATCGACGCATGCGTTGCATGGGAGCGCGCCCGCCGCAGAAGAGGTGCATGAACTCTGCTGACCCAAATAAAACGTGCCGCCGAAATTAGGGGGGCGGCAACCCCGTCTGCCGCACTGCCATCTTGCCGAGCGTACTTAGAAACTATGAGTGCTAAAATTATTGGTCCCTAGATGTAGCTTGTTCGACTTTTTTGCATAAAATTACTGATGCGTGGAGGGCCTGGGGGTGGTTCTAGGTACTAAACGTAGAACAACCGAAGTTTCGAGGTTGTTATCAGCAGTTCGTCGTCAAAGAATTTCGTTTCAATCACAATATTGCCACTGAAACAATTAAAATTAGTATTTGTCCCCATAACATGGGTTCGCACTTACTTCAAAATTGATGCTGGCATCATCTCTGATTCAGGTGCTGCTTGCATAATACTTTGCCAGGTGTTTTTGCTTTCAGCCATCACATAGCCAAAATCAAAGTACCATTCTTCAAGGCATCTCCCCTTAAATAAGACTTTCTAAAAGAACAATTTTAGTGTCATGATTTATAATGGTAACATTTGATGAAATCACCTGTTCAAGTCGAAACTTATCCATTACTTCCTTGCTGCTAAAACAGAACTCGCGTGATAATGCTCGGCACTTAAGAATGTGTTTCGGTACGTGCACTTCGTGTTCACGATTGTTCGTGCTCAAATCGTCGGTGCCCTGCCAATAAACTTTGCCACTGTCCAAGTCTTTCAGGCTGATCCAATTACTACAAAAGATCAATTATAGCAATTAGGAAAATTAGAACAAACACACGAATGAGATAATTGAAATAGACATGCAAAGTACGTTTTCCAATAATACATTTAAATATTGTTATTAAAATTTGTTTAAAAATACTACTTCAAAACAACGCTAGAAAGTGAGGTTATGTATAAAAACATGGGAACTTACATTTGGAAGCCTTTGAGGATTTCTTCTGCGCGATTATTAGATGACATCTTCCACAAACACCGTTAATGTTTATCCTGAAGTTTATTTTCGTTTTTGCGCAGTAATAGGAAAATGCGTCTACGAAGCACAAATTCCAAAAGTAAACTGAATTCATCGACAAGTTTGAGGATCGCGTGATGTCGTGTGACGATTAAACAGCATTGTGGGGGCGCCACCTACATGTTAATGTACTCCCTCCAAGACCTTTTTATTTTGCTCTTCGACACGCTAATTCTCAATTTTCTTGTCGATTATCTGGTAAACTATTCTCATTGTTCATTCTGAAACAGCAATTAGAGTTATTATTAGAATAATTAGTTTAATCGTAGAAAAATGATTGACGTCAACCGCCGTTGAGGGCGCTGCATAAAGCAACGTTTACCTATTGTTTTAAATATGCATTTAACGAAAATTACTTGAAGAATTAACATTTATTAAAGTAATGAAGCATTTTTAATGCCATGTCTTGTTATTGCTGAGTTTAGTTACAGGAATATCAATCGGGGATGCATCAGTTTTAAAGCAATACAAAGGATTGATGAGAAACTCGTTGCAATCCTCTTACAGATATTATAATGATAATAACAGACTATCAGAAATATACAATAATGCATCATTAATAATGTAACAATATATATGGAAATAATTGAAATTTCGATATTTCAAATTATCAATAATAGTTATAATAAAAAATATGCTAATAAACGTAATTTGGAATCGTATCAATCAATAAATGGTGGTGGCTTTTGTGTTTGTTAATTATTTACAGTTCTTACCTTTGTTTATTTGTTTGTTGTTTTGTTTAGTGACGTGCTATCCCTCGGGCAACGCTCTTAATACCAAGCATCAACTGTCCTATAAAACACAATCGATTAGAACACGATCGCGTGTACGAAACTCATTAGGAACTGTAATTGCAACCTTTTGCTGTGAATATCACTCATCTGGTGTCAGAGGTGGCGTATCGTTGTTCTGGCCATCGCCTTGCTCGCGCGTCATGCTCTGAATGCCCTGCGGGGCGGTTTGCACCTCTTCGGCGGCAGCGATCAAATCATTAGTAATCGTCGACTCCAGGGATGGTTCTTCGCCGCCAACTGCATGCGGCCTATCAGGCGGAGGCAGCAGTTGATCGGCAGCTCCATCAGCGAGCATCTCCGGCGACATTAATGTCGGCGCCATGGCACCTCCAGCACCAGGTTGTGCACCCGCATTGGAGACAGCTCGGTCGTTCGTGTCTGAGGTCACTAGATGCGTAGCAACGAGCGGTGACTGCAGATTTGCTTTCCTTGTTTTTTCGCCTACAACAATAGAAATTTCCGTAAATATACGACATTAGGTGAGAGCATCAAGGAAGGCAGGTAACTCAAATACCTTTCCGCCATAACGTGATCTCCTGCTGCTTGAAGTAGCGCCTGTCCTCGGTGTCCATCAGCACCAGGTTGAGGAAGTACTTCACCGAGAACTTCTTGTTGATGTCGCGCATCGTCGGCGTGAGGTCGTAGCCGCCGAGAAAGACGCGTATCGGAATGCTTTCACCACGTACGGGCGCCCCATCCATGATCTCGTACTTGGCGATCGTCACGTTCTCGTGATAGATGTTATTGCTCATGCCCGTCGACTCCTTCTTGATGATCGCGATCTCCATATGCTTGATCTTGATGCGCACCAGCAGGAAGTAGATCTTGCCGACGATGACGTCCTTCAGGTGGTACTTGCACTTGTTGTACTCGAACTCGATGTGCAAGCAGTCCTCGATGCCCACCTCCATCTTGATCGAGTTGTTGATGTCCGGGTAGCTGCTCAGCGTGTGCACGGCGATGTCTACCTCCTTGGTGATGTCCGCCAGTCGGCGGACGATGGTCACCTTGAGGAAGTAGCGCAGCTTCACGTTGACGCCTGTGTACACCTCGTAGGGCTTCTCTACATTGAGGAATTCAAAGGGATAGGATGTATTCTGGATCATTTCACCAGGTCGCGCAAGTTCTTTCACCAGCGACGTGAACTCGTGGTGGTTGCCGCGATCATAGAACAGTTCAATCTGCCCAATGAACTCGATTTTGATGCCTTGGTGTTCCAACTTTGAACCAGACTTCTTTAGACCTATATTGACCTTGCCACTGACTGTTTCACCATCATAGTAGAGCAGTAGGCGTTCTTTCTTGTCCTCATCGATTTTCACCTCTGCCGTTTTCCGTGACTCCTGCCCATCCAGATAGATATCTATGTCAGCTGTTCGACCAAATCCAAACAAACTCTATACCAAAAATATGAACATGATTAGCATTCAGTGTGGAAAGGTTGCGAGCAAGTTCTACTCACCATGATTGTATATTTTTCCTAAGGTACTCACACGGGTGGTTTAATTATTGCACTTGGTGTTGTACGAACTAATTATATTAATTATACAATAAATAAATGGTTTCTAGAGTTAACCTGACATTTCATTTGGGTTGCGTTCGTCTTCTGTTTTCGGCTGCTGATGTCGCAATGGAAATGCGCTTACACACTGAATCGACGTACGCAGAACAAACACCAAATGCCGTATCCAATTGATACCTTATTAATATTGTTGATAATAATGAAGCTTATGTGTGTATTAATTACATTGGTTAACTCATTAGTTAGCCTAGTTGAAACAACCTTCAACCTTCTCTCTTTTTTTGACGATCAACCTCGAGAAGATATAGAGGGCGCTTTCACGTATGGTGTGTGGCCTAACATAAAAAGAGAATCGATGAAAATAATTTATAAATAAATTAATATTTCTAGTGATTTCTTATTAGAAAAATTCAACTCGATAGATTCAAATGGTTTTGGTTTTGCAAGTTTCGATTGATTTTGAAAAAAATAATTAATTAATCCAATGAATGCACGTGTTGCACATGTCGATATTAATGGAGAAAATGTCTATGAAAATTATTAATTATTTTATACTTTGCACTCATGAAGGCGTCAAATAATAGGTAGAAAATTTCAAACGTTAGTATCATTAAGTATGGAACTTCAGCAAAAACAATTAACGCGCTAAATTCTTGATTTCCATCGTTCCGCAGAAATGAATAACCGAGGCGTTTAAAACATGACATTGCACGCAGTAAAAGTGCACAATGCACTTGTATTTTACGACAATTTCACATCAGTTCGTGTAATTGTTCATTAATATCGCTTCAAGTAAAATATATGCGTATAGGTAATGATTGAACGTAATGACATAATAATTGGCCTCGCTTCACAATGAATAACATTGTATGCATCGCGATTAAACAGGTTATTAGAAGCAATTACGGGATGGCATGCAAGTTTTCTATTTTTTCAGCTAATTAATTGTATGAATTGCAATGCAAGTGAAATTCGAATTGGATTTTTGAAGCTGAGACAAAAGCGCCCCCAATATGTTGTGTCGTTTGACATCATATGATGTCAGAAGTTCAAATTGGAGGTTACAAAAATACAAACATCTTTGAACAACAATAAACAGTTTAAATGTGGAATTCGCATAAATGCACCTTATGCAATGATAGTAATTGAATGCTTAATAGCAACATGTGGAACCATAATGGATGTCTACAATAAGCATCATTGCTGTTATTAGTTGGAGATGTTGTGATCAATTGTTTCTGCAATTTGGTGAAATTTTCGTTGACAAGAATCTGCATGTGTAATCATCGATGAGCGTAATTGATTTTTGATGGGTTTTAGGTGAAATCTGATTCGAAAATGGAGGAAATGAAGTGCGCCGTCGCCGCCTCCAGGCCCCCCAAATGCACGCATCGTCGTCGTCGGCGTTAGTCGGCCCTGTCGCACCGCAAGCTGGTCGCGGATCGCGTCCGTTTATCGATTTCGCATTAGGCATTTCCACATTCACCGTCGCCGTGGTCGCCGTCGTCGTCGTCGAGTCGCGCTCCGTTCGTGCGCTCGTCTTCACTCCGCGAACGGCCCCCGTCGTCGTCGCCAGTTTGTGCCTTCTTGCACGCACGCCGCTCGCAGATAAGTGCGCTAAATGCGTGTGCAAATGTTGACAATCCGCGGTGCCGCTAAATAAGCCGTTTTAATTAGGCGAGCTGCGGCGTCAAACGCGCTGTGCGAGTGTCTTGCACGCCGGCCGATAAGCATCGAGCGGTCTGTTATCGCATTCCCGACTTCGCATACTTCGCTGGCTGCGTGGGCCGTGTGTTGTGCTCGAAGTGCTGGGGGCCACTTTACTAGCAACAATGACTAATTGTTCATGCCGATTGTGGCGCGCCTTGAATCACTTGTAATCGGAACGAAGCCACCAGAGATTGTTAAGAGATTGCTTGGAAAATCGCAGTAAAACAATGAAAATGCGGCTCATTCCCGTCGTCTACTTCGGCTTCACCGCCATGGACCGCCGCTTCAGCAGCCCCATGCTGCCGTGGATCTTCTCCGAGATTCGCAAGCGAGAGTATCAAGAAAAGGTGAGTGCGTCGCAATTGGCGTCGAACAATTGCTGCAAGAGTTATATGATAATCGTATGTAAGTGGGTCAAACAAAATTTATAAATTTATGGCGTTTTTTCATTTCGTATTTGGACGACCTTCAAAGGATGCGTGTTTTACGGTTGTTCCATTGCAGCTTGTTTACGTTAATATTCATTAGCAAGAAGTATTTCGTCCCGTGGAAAATGACGTTATGATAATTAAATTACACTCAGGGTGTATGTTTGGTTGCCTTGCCTTAGGGGTTGTTTTATATCCCAGCAATAACCTTGGAATTATTACCGTTTTAATGATTATAAAAACACAGAAATGTGATAAATTACTGTTTCATATACATTTTGTTAGTTTTTGATGTAATTTATGCAAACAGATTGCACCCTGATTGTGTGGTTGCTGCAAGTTAGGGGTATGTTCCTTTTTGAATGCAGTTTTTGCAATTTCCATGGGCAACTATAATAAAGCAATTATTGCAATTTGCATTGCAGATGTTACAACTTTTTTCTCTCATCCGAACGAACCTCTCTCAGTTTTTACCTTTTAGCGGCCGCTATTTTTAGTAGAAATAATGTTGTTTTCGCGAAATGAAAGACGTGCACCGAGTAAATGTATAACTCGACGGACATTATAGTAATTAACAATTAAGACCACACTTAATACGTCGACTAACTCGCAAGGTTAGACCGCATCGCATCCGCAACGAGCACTTTTCATTAACCTTTTGTTGTCATACTGGTTTTGTTGTATAACTTCTCCTCTTTGATGGCAGCTGGTTGTTGTTGTTTTTTTTTCGGTGGGCATTGTTAATGAAAATGCGAAGTCGAACTTTTTGGTGACATTGATGCTGGCACGTCGTCGTTCGTCCATCAAGGCCGCTCGTGGAGCGCGTTTGCTTGGACGCAACTTCGGGCGTAGTGCAGTTAATAATAATTATAAATAATAACATTGCTTCGTCGTAAAAAGCACATTCTACTGTCCGGCGAAATGTTGTATACAAAAAGAGGCACACGCAGGCGGGCGGCACACCTCATTAATATGCAAAAGTATGGACAAATTAATATGTCGCCACTTTTACTTGGGCCCGCGTACAAGTTGTCGTGAATTTCATTAACATTCAAGCAACAAATCATCCGAAACATAACAAAAAACATCAAATTAAATGTATGTCTCGTGTGGCGTACATTATTTATGGGCAATTATATTCATTGAGTAATTAATCAAGTGGAAATGTAATTGATTGGTAGTTGGTAGTGCAATTTTGTTAATTCTTAAGGTTATGCATCATTTCATCGTTTCATTTCATTGATTGTTGCAATGTTTAAATTATTATGCCTATAAATTTTTACTACATTGTGGTTACATTGTAGAAATTTATCCTTAGAGTAACAGATATGCAACTGTGTATATTAAGTTGCCGCACTTTAGGGGTATCTTTATTCCTTCTTGGAGATTACCCTACTAAGAAAGGACATTTTATACCTTCTCAAGGCAATGTAACCTTTCGAAGATCAATTTACCATAAATACTTTATGAGTTCCCCGTTTCATGATTGAACCATCCACCCTGTAGTGTTTTAATCAGTGCCCTGGCAGGATAACCTAAGAAATTGATTTCCTAGGGCTTACGCTATGGGGAAAATCCATTTCCAAGCGGAAATTACCTTCCTGGGGCACATTAAAAATGCGCAGTTAAAAATAACCTCTGACTAATAGAAAATGTTCCTACACGATGCGAAAAATATGGCTGGAATTTGTTGGAATGACATTCCAGACGCCAAATGGCTACATAATAATCAAATATAAACAAACAAGTTTATCGCTGGTAGCGCATTAGGCGATTAGTTCCAATCAATCAAAAATTGATTGGTCCCGAATTAGATCTTTTTGAACATGGGGCTCTCTTCGTAACCGGACAACACATAGTTGACAATGACAGGATGCGCGTACATATCCAGCACACCCAGATTATCCCGAATGTAGTCCATGATGAGCTGCTGGATCTGTTTCTCGTATTCCGAATCGTTGAACTTGTTGTTGATCTCGTTGCGTTCAGCGGCGTTCAGCTGCACAGTCCAGAGACAAATACCAAAAGGATAGCGCACATGGAAAGGTTTCGATTTCAAAAACATTCGCACGCGAATCGATTAAATTATTAATGACAGCATGCTTGTCCAATTCCGCACGAAACACGTTTGGCTCGTTTCGCTTGGATTTTGGAACGCATTCGGCTGGATTTTGCTTACCGGTTTGAAACCGTTTGCTTGGTAGTAACGATACAAGTCTTCCAATGGCGATTCCCCAGGCACCTCCTGCAAAATCGAGTCGTTATTCAAATGGAAGGTTTCGCATGGAATCAAGAAAACATCGTAAATTTAAACAAACTTCCGAGGTTTGAGCAAAAAGTTCCAAACATTTTCAGCTATCTTCATAGCTGTCTAATGGAATGTTTTGAACAGACCAAGCATTAAGAACTGAAGAAGAAAAAGAAACTGCAAGCGTGGGTGGAAGCAAACACTCACGGATAATGAGGTCATCACTTTCATGATGGCGCTCTCGAGGAAGGGGAAGTCGTCGAGGAAGATCGCCGAGCACCAGGGCTTCTTGAAGTATTCGAAGAGGTCGGTGATGAAGAACGCTTCGAAGCGGCGCACTAAATTATTCAGGACGGCTTCGTGCTTGCCCCACAACAGGAACAGTTTGTGATAGTCGAATTTCTGCAATGCTCAAAGATTTCAAGGTGAAAACAGAAGAAAAAAGGAATGTAGAAGTGAAACCTGGAGGGATAAACATGTTATCGTCTCGACAGTCCTGTAGATGTTGAGATGCATTCGGAAGTATCCTTGGAATTTCAGGTTTTTGCAGTTTCCGGTGGACAGGACTGAACCCTAAAATTAAATTCGTTCAAAACCTTTTCAAAGAGTGAAGGTAAACAATCTTACATAATCAGTGTCACTCATGTCCGTCTCCAGAGGGACTTGTGGACCTGGTTTGCAGACTTTCAAGTAGTAAAGCCCTCCAGGCAATCTGCAGTACTTAATCAGTGGTTTATAATAGTACGGAACTTGGTGTTTGGTCTGTTGCCAACATGTCCGACCAAATTTGAACTTCGTCTTCAACTTTTCTTTGAACGGCAACAACATGGCTCGTATCTTCTTCCCCAAATGCGCTCTAAATCAAACCACCTCATGGAACGCGTCCTATTTGTTGCAATTTACAACATACCCGATTTCCTCGGCGTTGAAATACTTGTGTGCCAAATGGTCCGCCCACAACTTCCTCGAGTACTTCGTCAGCGGTCCTGCAGCAAAAATATTCGGATCGTTGGTGCGGCATTCCGGATCGATCACCAAACGTCCATCAAAGACCAATCCACTTTCATAGATTGCATTGAACACGTGAATACTAAAAAACAAAGTCATGAAACAAAATGGCGGCTCATACAAAATGATGTCTCGTATTAAATGTACGTAGGATACATACTCCACGGACTTTTCGCCATAAATGAAGGCGCATAATGGCGTCAATAGAAGATAGCGTGTCAGCGATTCGAATTTAAGCGTCAACGGACGTGACGACCAGTCGATGAGGATGTATCCGGAGCGGATGTCGACTCCGAGGCTCGTTATCGTCTCGACGACGGTTTCGTAGATGACGCCATCTTGGAAGATGAAGTCGTGGTTGTTCGCCGAGTTGCGCGGCCATGGCTGGATCAATTTGATGTATTTCGGTGGAATACCGAATTCGATGAGGGCAGCAATGCAACAGAAGCAGTCAATTGCATATCCATAGATCACGATTTCATCTGAAATCAAAAATATCTCAAATTTTGCTTTTATTTAGCTTTGAACTTGTACTTACACGGTTTCCTCTTAGTTTCTGCAATTAACGCTTTCAATTTCTCCAGGGCGCGATCACCATCAGTTTCATTATTGATCGTGAAGCAATTTGCAGGTAACTTCACTTTGGTGTATTCCTTAACGTTCTTCTTCTGGGGTACTCCATATTGAAGTCCTGTCATTAGAAATAGGTATTCGTAGGGTATGACTACTTTGGAATCGATGTAAACGCATTTCTCTGGAAATAAAGATAAAAATGATGAATTTCTAAAGAATTAAATCTTCAAAATGTCACCTTTTCTATTGATTCCTGTGAGGGTACCATTAACGTTACTAATCCTGGCACGTAAAGCGATCTTCTCGAGGTATTGAGCATCCACGATACTTTTGGTGCAAAGTAGCATGTTCGTGATGGGATTCGGCGACACGCTATGGCCGAAACCATTCGTCGACACGAGGATGACATTGTTGAAGACAACAAGGCGTTCGGTGAGTTCATTGTTGAGCAGAACTTCGAGAAAAGACAATGCTGTTGTACTTGCTCCAACAACAACGATGCGATGGTTCACCTCAATTCTGAAAAGCCTTTTAATTAACCTCAACTGTAGCATACAAAAGGATACTCACAAAGGTTTACTCATCAGTTTCGGGGTTGAAATGAAAAGGGCGTACGGCTCTTCAGGATACTCATTGATGACCTTCTTCAAAGACACGCGAATTTTGCGAGGTGGCACAAGCCACATTTCATGCATAGCAATCGACATCGGTCGAATTCTATAGTCTGTCTCATCATGATGATTCAAAGCGTAGAAAATCGTCTGGTACGTCGTCTTACGATGTACCTCCCTCATAAAGAACTTCAAATGTCTGCAATGTCACAATTAATAGTTATTATGAACATGAAATCTGAACTCTTACCGT
>JARJDZ010009297.1:0-22464 GCA_030264555.1 Aleochara sp. GC000083 | reverse complement strand
CATAAATCGCATTGGTGCGGTGTGTCTCCACCCTCTACCCATTGATATTATTCATGGAAGGAGAAATTTCTGGAAATCTCCGTTCGTATGGCAACAGTTCGGGTTGGACACCCTGTATAAGAGCTCTGTGCGTGGTGGACACAGAAATATATAAGTATAGTATTCCAAGTTTCTTACGGTTATACGGCCTTTCTTATTGTGAAAAGCACTTAAACCACACATGGGGTACTAATCGTCAGTAAAATTTCACATCACCATGGGTTCATATCTGCATTGCCATAAAAGTATTCGGTATTATTTGTGATATTTGAAAATTTATTATGCATTATGCGGCCATTGTGAGGTTTGTATACTTTTAAACTATGAGGAGGGCCATATAACCGTAAAAAACTGGAAATAATTTATATAATAAAACGTCTCATTCAGGGCCGGTTTTACCACTAGGAGCTTGTTGGGCGATGAAAACGATGGGCCAGAACAAACCACATCTCTCAACAAAATCCGTATTTACAATATTGGCCGAATTCAGCTTTCTTTTCTCCAATGTGTATAGGAAGCCCCAATTTTTTTTTATCTAGGAGCGTCGCGATAACTCGCGCCGGCCCTGATTTCATGATTTGGGTTCTCTTAACTTTTAATTGTTATAATTAATAACCACAAAAAGACCATTAACTGATACACCGATTGATGAGCTGCAATAAATTGTGTTTCAAATAGCATAATATTAATCATATACTGAGGTCATAACGGTGATATACTTCAGTTACACTCGTATAACTTTACCAATCGGTTAATTTCAAAAAATGTTGTCAGCATTGAGCATTCTGATATCCGTGATATTAAATAAATATTTAATTGACCCAAGAAATATATGCCTAATCTACGATGGCAATCAGCCATCTTTATTAACATTTAACATTACGACGCCAGTCCAAGTCATGCATTTCAATTCAAATACTAACATGTCTAAATCTACGTTTGACTTGTGTTCGGACATCATCTTATTTTTAACGCCAAACAAATATATGTCTCTGAACGAGGAATTATTCTACATGAAATCCCAAAGACAAATTTGCCTTGTTATCGCCGAAGATGTATTAATTTTTAATAACTACATGTTCAATCAAGTTTGCGTAGAACGCACACTTCTTATTTCCTTTGATTCTGCCCAAGAAGTGCTCCATCGACGTTTCCCAATCGATAGCGATATTCGAAGCGATATTTTATTATTTGGTCTTAATTTAACGACTCATTCTAACATTAGACCTGATGAAAGATCTGATTTGGTTTTTCTTGACGTGTGGGACATAGAAACTAGGATGTTCAAATATAGCAATGATCTCTTTCCGGGACGGTTGAACAAGTTCCAAAGGAAAATAACTGTGCACCCCGAAATAACATCAGTATATATTGGAAATACCTTGTTACCTCACAAGGCGGGTGTTATCTATAAACAATTTGAAGCATTCGCAAAATTTTACAATTATAACCTTATTGTGATGACCGCGAGAAACGAATCGATCATCTTACGCAGTTGTTAGCGAATTGACGACATGACAGAGATTGGAAAATTATTGTACATTTTGCATTTTTAGATATGGAGTATGAAATGATTGCGAGTGCATCATTATATCCGTATTTCGACCTTCATGTATTTAGTTATGCAGAATACGTTCTTCTTATCGAAAAACCAGAGTAATATATAACATATTTAACTAAGAATTTCTCAGGAAGAATCTTTATTTTACAGTTTGTATACAGATATATTCAATTTCGTTACTGTTTTTGATTGGAAAATTTGGCTGTTAACGGTTGTATTGTTTCTATTCGTCCGTTTTGCTTTCTTTTTAACGCAGATTCAAAGATTACCAAATAAGCAAGCCAAAAAAGCAAATTTGTTTAATAATGAGAAACGGATAACAAATTTGAATATGCTTGGTTTGTTCTTTAATCAACCGTTGCTGTATCCACCAAAGAATATCAAAACGCGAGTTATCTATGTATTACTTCTGATAATGATGAGCTACTATTTTGTAATGTATTCGTCTGGAATTATTAGCAGTCTGCTATCACCAAGGTGGTTCACTTTTGCCATTAATTCCAGTTGAAAAACACTTATGTACATTGATTATATTTTTCAGATATATTAATGATTATAAATATATACATGAAATTACCGATCCGTTTGAGAATTGGGTAAGTTTATTTTGAGATAATTTGTTTAAGAAGTTTTGTAATAATACCTTACAGATTGCACTTCATGTATTGATGCGTATATATAAGATGCCGATATGTGCCACCAATGAGATATTTATTGAAAGAGGGACTTTATTGAGGACCACCAAACCGCTTACGCTAACTGCTTATTTCTCCAGATCAGGTATGGTCGACACGGCTGGATGCGACATGTCCCGGTATCGAATCGTTCCCGAGGTCATCCAAACACAAATGATATCTACCGCGACCGATATTTCGAGCCCAGTTCGTTTAGATTTTGGGGAATTTACCACGATGCTCTGGGGCACCGGACTTTTGTATTACTGGGAGCAGCAGGATATGCACGAAAAAAATGCTACCTATGAGTATATGCCGTTTCATTGGAAGCCTGAGAAAACCCTCTATACATCGTTCAAGATTGAGCACATTAAAGGAGCTGTAATTACGTGGATGATTTGCATATGCCTCTCATGTTTTGCCTTTGCACGTGAATGTCTTCAATCTTCTATCGAGCTAGGACTCTATAGATGCTACTGATTCACCCAACTAATTTCAGGAATTTAGACCAGAAGCAGCACCTGAAACGACGATTGTTATACACTGTTGTACACAACTTAATAGATGATTAATCAATGAATATTTATCAGTTACTTACCTTTGGATTTTTAATTAATGATTCATCTAATTTATGCCTGATGTCTGATAGACGTCAGTGATAATCACAGGTTAATCGATGATTAACCATTGATTAAATTATGCTTTGTGTTGGCCATTACGATTTAAGAAAACTTAATTATGATGTTAACATATCAGCACGCGTGTACGAGTACGCGAAATTTGAATATCATATGCACTCTGGTCCTGCGAATTGATAGTACAGTAAATAGAATACACTCTATACAGATGTTATTATTAAGAGTTTTAAATAAAAATATTTGACTATCTATGTGTATTTCTTATACATATAATGTTAACAAACTTGTTCTTCCAAGTTAACACATTTTTTAGGTTTCCGACGATACTCTTTTTCTAACAAAACAATATTTTCAGTGCAAAAATCAGTTTGAAGGCTTTCATCACTAGCAAATGCTATTTCTGATGGCCAAATTGTATCTGCATGCTGTTCCATTTTCTGAACAGAATGTTCTACTCTTATTAAAAATCCTTCATCAAACAATGAACAGGTCCATTTATACTTCTTGACCAACGAATCCAAATTTGTTAAAGAGTATGATAATTTGTAGCATTCCGTTATGATATCGTACAGTTCACGCATTAAGGCAATATCTTCAAATTTTCCCCCATGGCGCAAAGATCGAATTTTTAACTGAAGCTTCCTTATTCTACGAGTAGTTGTGCTGCAAAATTCAATAATTATTTTCATCAGATGGTTTTATAAAATCAAGTTTACCTAGCAGATGTGTGACTCTTAGTTGTAACACTTCCTGCTTCCGAATAAGCATCGTCTCCATCCATTTGGTACTCAGATCTACGCTGACTATTATTTCTCACGTACAACAAGCGATCAAAGTGTGTTTGAAAATTGCCATCCAAGCGTTCGAATTTTAGTATGACGTCCTTAAAGTAATTAGATGCATGCTCAAGTAATTGATTCTCTGAAAAAAGACCAATCTTGTATTCACGGTTTATAGTTTGATCATTCTAACTTACTGTATATGTTTGTATCAATGGTATCCCTTTGATTTTCCAGCAAACTTATATAATCTGCATATAAATATCCCTCTAAATAACAATTTAAAGCACCTTTAATGTCGTTGCAATGCTTAACGTAAATATTTGCGGCTATTTCATAATTTTCCTTCAATATGCACGCCTCTGCAATAAGACAATACCATGCCCGTTTTTCATCGTATGTTAACTTTTCAGTTTTCATCACAAGTTGAACAGCTTTCATTGCTTCTCCATTATTCATCAACAATTCGATTGCACGCTCTGTTTTGTCCGTTTTTAATAAAACGTAAGCAGCCTCAATGTACTTTCGCTGTTCGACGAGCTTATTTAGTACGAGATCAGCAGCAATTGAAAAGACTTCACCATCAAATCGGTTCATTCCGTCGAATACATCCTGAACAACGTTTTTATCCTTAACATACTGGAGAAATTCCTGCGCTGTTTTCTTCTGATGTCGATATAAGATCAAGAGGTAACAAGCCGCAGATTTGTAATTGGCTCCTTCATTCGCCATCCGAAATCGTCTGGATACTTCGTCCTCTTGCATGCAAATTTCCAAAAATTTCCGATATATTTGTGGATCAATTCCTCCTACTTGAGCTATGGCTGCGGCCAATTCAATATCGTATAGTGTCAAGGCTTGTCGATACATTTCATTGATATCTATGTAAGTCTTCAGGAAATTTAAAATATCAGCTAATAGCAGAAGATTGTTTGCATGATAACGGCCACCAAACATTTCGATGAGAAATTTCAACATTTTGCCAGGATTATAATTATCCTGGATTGCCAGAGCAACACATACCACGCGATAATATGCAGAGTCATCGAGCACTTTATTCTTCGCAGCAGTTGCAATTAGGTTGCAGATGGTCCCTCTTTTATTCGAAAAATTGTCAAAGTTAATAAAATTTCTATCAGTTTGTGTTAAGCAGCATGAATCTTTCATGGCTATCAATATATTCACAACTTCATTTGGACTGAATGTATTCATAAACGCATCCATAACGATTTCAGAACAGTTAGTCAACTCAAATAATATGTCTGCCTCCATATTATTTCGACTTATTATATTGTATGCTTCACGTATATTTTCCTCGACTTTGAGTTTGTGCTGGATATTTGCTAGCACAATCGGTCGTACAGTAATAACTTCAACATTCCCACGTGGCAGTTCCAATACAACAGATTCGTTATTTGCCGGTGCCACAAGGCATGCACCTTTCTCAACCCGCCTACACCATGCAGATTCGTTGCCATAAACCGTCATAATGTTTTCATCTTCAATGTACTCACTTAGTTTCCATAAATGATGTGTAGTGTAGCACAACAGTTTATCCATTGGATCATCAGAAAGTGCTACTGTTATTAATACATATAAATCATTATATTTCATCATTGAGGTGACTGCACTTGCAAACTTCTTATTATTTAGATACAAATCTCCACTAGTTGTCAATTCACATTTTAGTGGTTTCTCTTTGAATATGCATGTAGATTTAAGCCGCTTATTGCTTTGACCACTCAATGGATTCATATCAAGTAAGCCATTTTTTTGTTCCTGTGTTAACTCTTCCCTAATTTCTCCATTCTCAAGATCAATCATGAAGACAGCTTGTGAATTGTTGATAGCATTAGCTATGAGAGTTTTTACTTTACATGCTTCTGAGACCAAGAAATATTTAAAAAATTGTAATGGCCATGATGAATTATTACTTGTTGTCAATTTAAATTGCTTTCTTACTGTGCCTTTTCCTGAACTAATATCACACACATGAACTACCTCATGAGCATCTATTAAGCAAATTGTATCAATCTCATTATTTGTAATTATAAAGTTTATTGGTTCATCCATCTGAATTAATGGTTTCTGAATTCCACATGGTGGAATAATTGCTTTGTTATAATCATATTCATAAACAGTACTACCAGTTTGAACATAGGCCTTAGATACACGTTCATTAACACAGATTGATATCATCTTTTTGAGCTCATAGGTTACTACAGAATTTTTCAATACCAATTCCAGTGCGAACACCTCCGACTCAAGACTTTTAAATTTAAAATGTAACAAATTGTCCACATGGCCAGTAAATCTTTGCTTCAAGTGCCACATAAAGTTGGAGCGCATATAAATATCTATAAAATATTCCTGATCGTTTGTGCTATGTACTGCCAGAACACGACCACAACTGGCAAATTGAACATCCTTTGCATTTGCCTGAATTATAATACAATTAATCAAATAATTAGACAATTTTGCTGTTATATACCCTTACCTTAAATGGAATGATTTTATTGTAATATCCCCCATTTCTTTCATGGAGTACAACATACATATTCTCTTCATTACCTTGGCAAACTGTAGCTAAAGTATTATGTTTGGGACCAAACACAGTTGTAGAGCATATTCCAGGAATTTTAGCATTTGTTATAGTATAATGCAATCTGCATTCATTGTCAAAAACTCTTATGATGTGTTCCTGATCAGAATATGAATTTACACAAAAATAATGTTCCTGATGTTTCCAGCTAATACTTCCATTTTGCACTTGATGTCGATAGGTAGATTCTGAAATAATGTATAATATTAGTATATGAAACTATCTTTAATTATCTTGATCATTACCAGGAGGTTGATTATCCTTTAAATCAAAAACACCAGCTTTGCCTTTGAATTGCTTTTTAACATCTCCCCAGCCAAGATAAACATTTTCCTCCCCCTATAAAATATCTTGTATGACAAAGTAAACTCAAATGTTGATCTAATTATACCTTAAGATCAGGATGAGTTTCAGCTAATAGATTGAAGACCATGTTAACACAATCCATATAATAAACTTTAACACTCCCAGATTCATAAGCAATAGCAAGTGAATCACCATCACTATTCCATTCTACAGCTATTAACTTATCATTGTCTGCAATTGGAAAATCAATAAAACTGCTTTTATGTATTTCCGAATCAATTATGACTGCTCTTTGAGTTGTTGCTACAAATATTAATTTGCTTGATGGTAAATAATAGAGTTTCCTTATTAGACACTCATCATTTTCGAGTAATTCTATATCATAATTAATTGTCTTTTTCGTATCATATATAATTTGTTGTAGAGTATATGTTCGATCAGTTTTATGCAATAACAAACAGGCAAATGCACCACAGTTAATACCAGTTATAGCACTTGGTTGTTCTGGAAATTGTATAGGTGTTATTTGGTCAATATTAATGTTATGCATTTTGTTTGAAAATAATTTGCACAAACACGGAAAATTAAACACCAAATCACTTTTATTTACGTTATTGTAATTTGATTTCTGGGTGAACCACGCAGATTCTCACTTAACAAAGATAGGTTATGCGCATTAGACAGAGGCGTGGAGGGAGAATTAATTCTCTCTCCAGAGGAGATAGCAAATGGAGGGAGTAATGTCTGGAGGCGACGCTACCTATTCTTGCCATGTAAATTCTTCGTTTGGCCTTCAAGGCAGGTTTAGAGGTTTTCGACTGTCATTCTGCGATTTCATTGGCGTGCACGTGGAGGGAGAATGTCTGGAGAGAGCGCTAACTCGAAAAAGTGTCTATTTACATAAGGGTCATAAAAGGTTCTTCGTGGTCGCTCAGTCAGTGGCGTCGGAGTAGTGTGCTAANGAAATCTCAAAATGACAGTAAATGACAGAAAAAGACCTCTAAACCTGCTTTGAAGGCCAAACGAAAAATTTACATGGCAAGAATAGGTAGCGCTACCTCCAGACCTACTCCCTCCACGGGCGTGCACCGTGGAGTCAGAAGAGTCTTCTCACTCCACGGCGTGCACTTTGTAACTCCCACGCACCTCGACCTCAACGCCACTGAATGAGCGACCACGAAGAACCTTTTATGACCCTTATGTAAATAGACACTTTTTCGAGTTAGTGCTCTCTCCAGACCCTGGAGGGAGAAGAATTATTACTCCCTCCACGGCTCTGTGTTTTTCGTCGTGGCCAAAGTGTTTAGTGTTTATCACATAAATAATTTATCAAGAGGAAAGAATTGAGGGGAAAACAGTGAAAAATAGCAATTTTTAAGCATTAGACCTTGTTCATGTTGATGTTCTTCAAAAATATGTTAATGTACAGTTTTTAATTGTTATATACAAAAGTTAGAATTGTCTTGTAAGGATAATCTAGTTATTTAATAATGAAGTGTTTCATGACAGTATTTCATGAATTGCTGCCTTATAGCCTCTGCTACGTCCTTTGCTACCCGTGTTTTCCTGGTTACGATTTAGGCGCGCTGGAGTACTTCAACGAGCACATTTGTGTTCCATGTTACTGGCGTGAGCGCCTAGACTCGCACAAACTCAATAGCTTGGGCTCGTTTGCGCCTGTCGAGGCGCTTCGTAAAGCCCAGCGAAAAGCACATGCCGTAACCAGGAAAGCACGGAACATATTCGTGTTTACTGGGTCCTTATGGCTTGAATTTAACTAGTGGTATGTTCTTGGAGTTGAGACACTTATCGCACACCCATTCGGCGTACACTTCCGCCGTCAGCATTTGAAAGGCCGCTTCGGTCAATCCTGTACAACTCCTGTAAGACCGCAAATGAAATGATTTTGAGGGTTAATGATGTGGCATTTCGCTTACCTGTGAAACCAGAAATTGCAACCACTCTCGCATAGGATAGCCTGATCGTTGTCGTGCACTTCCTTATGGCAAACACCACACGGATAAATCGGCGGTGCGTTAGGATTTTGGGAGTTGAAAACCTGAAAATTCACATTTGTCACACACATCATTTTTAAACTTCACATCAACACAAATACCATTGGTTGATCTGCAGGATACACTTTGCCTGCACTCACAGGCATTGGTTTCTGATACATTGGCATCATAAAGTTGTTATTTATAGGACCTAAAAGTTCGATAATATAAATATTGATAACTCAAATTTGTACCTTTACCATTGCCTGTATTGTGACCCATTGAACAAGGGTTTGGAGGGCCCCCCATAGGATTCCCCATATTACCACCTCCCATGCCATTCATTTGGTTACCCATGGGTGATGACATTCCATTCATGGCACCTGGACCAGAACCATGTCCAGGTCCTGGACCAGGACCATTACCTCCAGGACCGTTCATGGGGCTACTCATCGGTCCGTTGATGGGACTATTGATGGGCCCCATCGGTCCGCCGTTGTTGACATGCCCGCCCATGGGGCTCATCATAGGCCCATTGATTGGACCATTTCCTTGCATGCCTCCAGGCATTGGCGAAGGCCCCATATTACCCAAAGGGCTAGGCATTGGTCCTTCAAGATAGTAGAAGTTAGGCGAACCATAAAAATGTTGAGTAAAATGTAAAATAAAGCAACAAACTTTTACCGGGAATTGGACCATGCATGGGTCCGGGTCCGTTCGGGCTGGGTATCATATGCGGGCCCATATTGGGGCCCATTGGAGGTCCGTTCATTTGCGGCGGGCCATTCATGCGTGGAGGTCCATTCATCATCATGCCATGTCCATGCATGTTTGCCATTGGTGGTCCTCCTAAATCACATCAAATATGTACTTATAATATTTGTTTATGAGTGTTATAGCTTACCCATTGGACGGCACATGTTCATATTATTCATGCCCATGGGCATGTTGGGAGCCATGCCCATTGGGTTGGGATTTCGCACCATGCTCATGCTCAGACTGCTTGGGCAGTCATCAAAAGGGTTTGATGCCACAATTGTGTCACCATATCCCGATAGTGGTGGTGGTAAAAGGTCCTGGACGTTCGTCGGAGGTTGCTGGATGTTTGTCTGTCCATTTTTCCGCCGTTTCTTCGGATTCGAGACGCCGCTCGTGATATCGGAACCAGCTGAATTTGGTACATTCAATCTGTATGGTGGCATGTGATTCATTTCTAGCAGTTGATGGACGCGCTCTCACAATAATTGCCCGTCATTTTTCTCCCCAGACTTTTTATCGTGCGGGCATCTGCTGAAGGCATAAAACATTAGTACGTTGATTAGCAATATGATAAAATAATTACCGAGTCGAGCTGATGCATTTGCAACACCAGGTGCACCAGAGCCAACAATTGATGTGGACCTGATGCGGAAAACTTCGGCTACGCACAAATGCACAAATCGACGAATAATTAACACACCAATGTGTAATTATATCACCGACGTAACCTGTAGCCCCTGATTACCGATGTATCGTCCATAATGCTGTCGCAATAAACATCAGAAATTCGTGCAAGAAGTATGGAGGGTGAGCAGAACGCAAGGAATGGAAGTTGCAGAGACAGTTGTCTCTGGAAGTTGCCTATGGAAATTGTAGATGTAAATGTTGTGTTGTGGTTGAGAAATGGCAAAGATGGTAAATGTAGAGCAGATTGAACTGAAAGAGGTGAGAAATAGCTCAAACTTACAGGAACACCAACTACATCACTAGGAAAGACTTTCATTGCTAGAGGGCTCCCATTCAACGAAAAGTAATCGATAGCAAATTGCGACGTCAGCGCCCCCAGTGGATGTTGTCAAATATTTTTATCAAATATAATTTGTTATCAAAAATAATATTTACTAGTAAACTAATGAGTCAGATAATTGTCTTAAACGCAATTTTTAAGAATATAGGAGACTTCTCCTCCCTCCACGCATAGAACAAATACTAAGAGGTAGAAACAGACAAGATTGCACCATAGATATATCTATGGATTGCACATGTTTGCATTGACATAGATGGCGCTGACGGTCGAAATAGCTGGAATTTTTTAATTGCTTGAAATTATTTGTTTGTTTACTCAAAATAACTAGAGCGACAAGATCATGAAAAATACTTTTGCGGGGCAAGTAATTTCCGTGGTGTTTCTCTCGTTATTTGGCCACACAGAATACATAAAGGCAATTCAGTGTATCTAGTCGTATAGCTAGTAAAGCTGTCAAAACATGAACAAGCAGAAGATGTCCCCGTGGAGTGAGAAGACTCACTCCACGATGTCCCCAGCCCAACCGGATGGCTTTTGTAATCTACGTTTATCTGTTTGAACAACTCGTAACATGTTAAATGGTAAATAGCATTTTTACTTCAGGTACATTTTTACAGAACTTTGGCATCCACACACTGGTGACTCAAGCTGAGGTTTTGATCGTTTTATGGCTTAGGCGACTAGCTATCCTAAATTGAAAGTAGTTTGGCTACTTGCTGGCAACATTGCTGCACCAGCGCGCGCCGAAAAAAAGCCGACAACCCTGCAAATGCTTCATTTTCGACTTGTGTGGCCATGCTCGCCATGTTCGTTCTCTTCATTTTTGTTTCGCACGCCATGCTAACATAGCTAGCTTCACATAATTAAGTTCCTCAGGTGATCAGCTATGTGTGATATATCATCAAAGCGCACAAGCTATTCAGTTTTCTAGTGAACTGAAAAAAATATGTTAAAATATATATCTCGTAATCGTCTACTTCTTCCTGAGTGAAGCAGAGAAGCACTGGTAGAAGAATTCACTCCTACAATGTACGCCGTGTTCGTCTACTTAAAAAATGGATGGAAAATTGAAGGCAATGAAGGGTGAGTTAATATTTAAATTTTAAAGCTGAGATCAAATTGCTATTTTATACTCTTTGTATATTCCAGGTGGCACAGTCATGAGGGCCCAATTGTATTTCCAATGCAAGGAAAATACCAGCACCTTGTTATAGAAGCAATAGTTTTTTTGGGCGCGCACGCCGCGGTTGGGTTCTGGAAATCCTGATAATCTCATTTGGGGGCGCGCACCAAATGCACAATCGTTTATGTATGGAATAAACATGAGCTACTTACCAGATGATGGTGTGCTCCACATATTGGCTGCTGTTGGTTGGATGTGGCTGGGCAGAAGCCTGACCGTTGAGGCCACGTGGTGAAGTTCAATGGAGATCTTGAAACATAAGAGCTTGCAGACCAAGAGACTGAGGGTCTTCACAATGTGGAAAAGTGATCACCATAGTTTGAGTTGTCCACTTCTATAATTTAGTGGAATTGAATGCATAATCATTCATTTTCATTTACTTTGCATTGCTCATCAAATCAACCTGGAACATACAGATGAAATCAGTTGTTCTCATCATGTTTTTTTACATGCGAATGTAATTACATGAGGTTGCTACGCTAAGCTTATAGCTTCTCAGCAATGGAAATTTTCAGTCTATTTTGTTGCTTGATTATGGGTTATGTAGTCTGTATCAATTACTTGATACTTGTTTGACTTGTTATCCCAAAAAGGATCTTTCAATTGTTGAAGTTGGCCATATTGTTTTATGTGAAGAAGATTTTTATATTTTCATTCACTTGGCCTTATTGTTGGAGACATGTGTCTATATAATTCTGGTATTGCCTTTTTGATTCTTTTACACACATCATTGAAAACAACATCTATGATTCTGATGCTTTTGATCAGAGCAACATTTGACTTTATCTGTGTTTCTACAAAATAATGTGCCTCCTGAGTAACCTTCATGCACAATTACTTTTTTTTTGTTAGGTTGGTTTGGTTTATCCAGGTTCTGTTGCATCATTTTTATCGTTTTCCTGAAATGTATTGTTTTTTGCAGGTAGTCGAATAGGGCATAATCTCGTGTCGGCAATTTGGGGTGTAAATTTTAAAGTTGCAAATTCGTGATTATAATCTATCATTCTTACAATTTGTTATTTTTGTAACAATTTATTTGGTACATTTCCGTACGTGTTGTTTTCGGTGTTTCTTTTTCGATGGTTGGCGTTGAGTCTCCTATTATCACCGTCTTTTTGGTTTTGTGTCAGCTTTTCCAATTCCGCTGTTGTTGTTATTTGTATGGATTGTAGAGCATTGAAATTAGTTGTTTAACGGGGATTGTTCTGAAATTGTTCGAATGACGATTTTCGATTCCCTGTTATTTTTGTTGGTAGGATATTCATTTAATGTTAACATCCAGCAAAAGATGAAGATAGGAAGCGGAACAATAGTTTTCTAGAACAATTTGAGGAATTCGAATTTGGTTTTCCTCACAAATTTTTGGAAGTCGCCATTACTAATAATTCCACAAGTAGCACTATTTCTTTATCTAGTTGCAACCGTTTGATATCGTTGTCCAGTTGCAGGCCTTCCAATATTGGATCTTTTTCTTTGTGCTCTTTTTCTTGATATAGCAATTTTAATTGCATTTCCGCGGCTTCTATCTTCGATTTGTATGTTTATTTGTAATACGTATTTTTATTATTTGTTCCGTAAGTTCTACGGATACTTGATTAAGTTAGGTGCTATCTAATTTACCCTCTTGTTCTGATCCGTTATGATCACGCATATCCGTCAAGCGATTTCTCTTTAACAACGTCTCCTGATGGTGTTACGGATGTTTTCGTACAGTGCTATAGGAATTTGCGTGCAAACCGTTTTGATGTTGAATTGAAGTGTGTAAAACAAAGCGTGATAGGAGGCCGGGCTTGAATTTATATTTCTGGCACCTTTTGATCTTATGCAACCGAAGAAGTTTTCAACAGGTTCTTGATTAAAGCTGTACCTCCTTAGGAACCTCTCTTTGATTAGGGGAATATCCTCCATCAAGTATTTCACGCGGTAACTCTAACTGCATACTATTTATGTCTTTAGGTGAAATATTCATCCGCGGTTTAATTTCTCGAGAAGAGCTGACCACTAGCGACAATGCCCCTTCTGAAAATTCAAGTCGGTTTCTCACAATTTTGACTTTAGGACAGACTAAACATGAAATATTTACGACCCTGATATCTTAACTAAATATAAAAAACGCACAGCCATGCACATACATATAATTATGCCCGTTGTATAATTAAATACGAAAGATTTGATGAAAAGAACTTAAATGTAATTTTATTAACTCAAGTCAAATACAAATTTGGTGCGAACTACTCGAGAGTTGATTCGTAAGTCGGCGCTCGCTATTGCGATGCGCTTAATTATTATCTTAAAAATGCTTATGGTGCATAAGATAACAAGATACAAGAAAGAGACAGTTCTCATAATATAACTAAATTCGCTGATTGTTACAATCCCATACGATCAAATGTACAGCAGCAAGTTCTTGTGCCACTTCCGAGCCAAGTGCGATCGAAGACGTTGTGGTTTGAGACTCAACATTCAATGGTAGCTTAAAAGTGGAATGTACTGTCCGGCCTCCATTTAAAAGCGAAGCAGCAATACCAGTGAATGCAATTGCTAAAGCATTGTACACATAAGTCTTACCGGTACCACCACACCCTTGGATGTAGAAGCATCTTGCAGAATTCATATTTGTGCCATTTCCTAGTGCCTTGAATACGCTGTCGTAAATATATCTTTGTTCTGTATTCAAGCTCTGAATAAGATGGTGCATTGAAGAGGCACTTAATGGTTCAGCATCAGTTTTATCGTTTTTATCATAACATACATTTTTAATTGTTCGCAAATCTTCAAATGATTTCGGTCCACGTATATGCAAAAGCAATAAACGCAAATGAAATTTTTCCCCCCAACGTATACATGCGCGCTAATATGTTTGATTTGCGATAAGTTCGTTTCTTCCATTGGCCTGTTTTGGTTTCTTGAATGTATAAAGCTGGAACATCCAAATATAATAATGTCGGCAAAATGTTATCTACATTTGCCACAGCTGGTATTAAGCTGAAAGAAGGCTTCCAAAGTGCTCAATCGCTGTGAATCGGCTTCACGAACTCAATCAACAATATTGTCACCATCACGAAAAATTAATCGTTTTTCATCGGGTAAATATACCTCCAGATGAACATTTGTGTGACTCTTACCGGCCATTTTATAATTGAGCAAGCGCCATGCCGACTTACAGGAGGCAATGTAACGCGTATCAATGTGTTCTTGCACTTGGTCGCCCTCGTTGATTCACGCAATGGATTGACTGCAATGAGCGCGCACGATCATGTCCTTTCATGACATATTTAAATAAATATTTGACACTGCTTGAACAGTTCTGTTGGAGCCGTTGTTAACAGCAGTTTGCGCGCGACGTGCGTGCATATTTGATAAATGATCCACCAATCCTGCGTAGGTGTGTACGCGTAAATTTTGCTAATTTTTACGGATGTGTAAGAGACGTTCGCCTTCAATGCGAATTTTATACTGTTGAAACAGTCGACATGCTTTACATGATTGAATTCTCGTTCTGGTCGCCTCATTTGTATGTGGAATCTATAAAATTGATTCATGCTTACGCGTCCTCGTGGTCGTGAAGCATTTGATAATTTTGCATTCACGTTTGTATATCGAATGTCGATGCTCCAGCCCAATTCTCCGCGCGGAAAAAGTAACGGAGAGCAGAGTGGATCGGCTAATGCTGATGGAATATTGCGAAAGCGAATTGCCGTTTCGTTTGATTTACGAAGATACACACTTAACTCATTATGGCTGGGCACATTACCTTCGCCATTGTGGCCTTTAAATATGGTTCCCACTTCCTCTGGCATCGTAGTTCTTCTTGACGCAGTAATTCTCCCATCGTTTTATATAATGCATCCATTAAATGTTTGTCCAAATGAAGATATTGTAATTTTTGGGCACGTTGTTCGTTATCATGCACAACTTGTGGTTCACAATCCCATAACGCATATCAGCTGGATAAACATCACCAACTTTATGATATACACCACCCATAATGACAACGCTGGTGACCAACGATTGGTACTGTTTAGTCCCAAATGGAATTGATTAGCACTGAAACTTGCCATCGGCAAATTATTATTGTATGAGCGTATATTAGTAAAAAATTCTTTCGCTTTGGAATGACTATTAGAATACAATTACCGTAGCAAATTTGGCAAATCATTCTTTTACGTGAGTGGAAATCTATATAGACCTATGCTGCAACATTGACTCATCGTTTCTTCCTTACAGAACAATGCGCCGCAATGTTCACATTCGATATCGAATTCCTCGACACTACGAATCTCTGCAAGATGTTGCATTGTCCGCGATTCAGCCTACAATTACACGCAAATGCGAAACAATTACTGATATATCATAATCGAAAACGAGTAAACATTCTTTGCCTTTCCCGCTCGTATCGATTACTCCATTTTCGTTTCGGAAATGCGAGTCAAATAGAAAAATGCAATTTTCACCAAATACAATTGCAATGCTGATTTGATTACACGTAAACACCAAGCCATCATAATTTTGCTGGCGCGCTAACAACGCTAACGATTCGCTCAGCGGTCATATGCGCGAAGCCATGTCATAATTTTCCACGATTTCACTCACTACCTGACCGTTAAAATCGAAATCTTCTAAAATGTTTATCTCTAATCCAATTTGCACTTGGATCACCCTTCTTTGTTTTTTCTTCGAATTTATGGAAGCACCTGAACATTAAAACAGTAAAATGAACTTAATTATCAAAGTGTACTGTATAAAAAATTGTCGTTATATGTATAATACACTCACATCAAGGGCCTTAGATTTCCTCTCCATATACGTCAACCAGGCTTCAGCCTCGGCCCAATGAATAAAATCCTCCTAAAGCCACTGCGACGCCATCCTCATTTCACATGATTACATCATGTACCTATACATATCCTGCGGTAGTTCGATATTTTTAGTGGCTAGGTCTGTGGTGAGTATGGCGTGTTGTTGTTGATAGTCTTGTGATTATTATTGGTGAAGTTTGTGGGACTGGACAGACCAAATATATTCTTCGGTCACCCTTCATCACTTTACTTTCGAATTTATGGAAAGACCTGAACAATAAAACAGTAAAATGTATAGTATACTGTTACAGTTACAACCCATTAATAGCTATTTTTGGCATTTTCTCTTCTTTGGCGAAATTAATGACATTACTGCAGGACAACGTCTCTCGAGTCCGCTGGCTGATCTATGTGTTGGCATGAAGATATTTTCTTCTATCTTTAGTTTAGTTTCCAACCACCACTCCAGCAAACAGTACAAAATGACGAAAAGTACTGACACTGTCGTTAAAACTAATAACTTAAACAATAAATAATAATTTGCAGACGGCTTTTCCTATTTGATATATGTAGTAGATGAAGATATTTTCTGGCGATTTTATTTTTGTTTTCTCGTCCTCCCAACCACCACTTAGGTATATAAGTCTGTGGGGCAAACCCAATATATTCTTCGGTCAGCCTTCTTCATCACTTTACTTTCGAATTTATGGAAAGACCTGAACAATAAAACAGTAAAATGAACTTAATTATTAAAGTATATTGTTACAGTATACAACCCATTAATAGCTATTATTGGCATTTTCTCTTCTTTAGCGAAATTAATGACAGGACAACGTCCGAGTCCGCTGGTTGATCTATGTGTTGGCATGAAGATGTTTTCTTCTATCTTTATTTTAGTTTCCAACCACCACTCCAGCAAACAGTACAAAATGACGAAAAGTACCGACACTATCGTTAAAACTAATAACTTAAACAATAAATAATGATTGCATACGGCTTTTCCTAATTGATATATGTATTAGATGAACATATTTTCTGGCGATTTTATTTTTGTTTTTTCGTCCTTCCAACCAGCACTCCGAGCAAAGCAGTACAAAGTGACGAAAAGTACTGACGCTCATTAAAACTAATAACTTAAACAATAAGTAATGATTATAAAAGGCTTTTTCTAATTGATATATGTATTAGATATTTTTATATTCTACTATTCACTGATTATGAAACAAAAATTGTTGCTAGCATTGACTCAACACTATTTAATGGCACATAATTTACTGATATATTATAGTATGAAAAATAATAGTAAAAATTAAAAACTTACATTTTTCTTCGTTTTGCTTCGTTGTAGCGATGATGAACTGATGCTCATCGAAGGCCCTAGCGTCTTTATTTTATACGCAAGAAATATCGTTTCCACCACAATGGAAAGCGAAATATTTTTTTGGTGTTATTGGTTGGTGTGAGCACTATAACATTATAACCAAGTTGTTTCAACTTCTTGATGCTTGCTGATGTCAATCGTTTTGGAGACTGTCGTATATTGACTTATTTCTTTTCAAAACGAATTAAACGATTTTTTTTTGAATTTCAAACCCATGAAAATTGACAAGTTGTCCGTGTTGATCCAATAATGTTACTGTGATATTTCGAATAGAATCTGTATTATTTATAGACGCATACGTTCCTTGGTTTAATGATTATCAAGTATCCTGAATGAATATTTGATACTACAGGCGAGTCAGATTCGCAAACGATTTTCGGTGGAATATTCCTGATAAACCCTAATCGTTTACCATTTCTCGTTAGTTTTGACCAACACCCCATCAAGCACACTATCACTGCTTTGTAGCTCTATTTCGGCATCATCTGCACCAAAAACACAAATATTGTGTAAAACATATCAGCCTATTATAATTTTCACTGCTACATTAATGTCATAATTGCTTAAATGACGAAGTCTCCTAAATCGCCCTTTTAATAAGCCAAAGGTATGTTCCACACATATTCTGTTAGAGGAAAGTAAATAATTAAATTTCCTTTTTTCGGCTTAAGGTTACCTTTATCCCGGAAAGGCGTCAATAAGTAATAACTATTGGCGTACCCTGAATCTCCCAGTAGATAATAGCCTTCGAAGGCATCTGAGCATGCATTTTCCGATATAGCGATGATTTCTTCAGCACCCTTGAATCGTGAAGTGAGCCTGGCTCCCCACAATATAAGTCAATAAAACTTCAGTGTTGCATGGCCAGGGATTCTAGGATTCGGTGTTAGATAGAGTGTAGGGGGGCGAATTAAAGCCGTAGTTATGGTTGCTTAAGATGAAAACTATTGTATTTAATGATCCGAGTAATATTGGTATTCGCTCGGGATCTCCACGAGGTACGTCTAGCCCGGAATGGTACCACGAGGCTACTGACTATGGCTACTGCTCGGGCGGAAACGGCGTAGGGTGGTGCCTCGTTGCCAGATCCTCTCCGTGGGTGTAGGCAACGCCGCGTTACAACAGTTTTTTTTATGGCAACTGCTTGGAAAATCACACTGGTACCCTTTTCGATTGATATATGAATCTTGATCTTCATGAGATCTCTGGATCCTCACATGGCAATCATCAATTGCACCCATGATTTTCGGAAAATAATCCCTGTGGTGGAATTCCACCTCATACTTCTTCTTCATTCCATTACTATATGGCCACACGATGAATTTCGTTTGCTGGTGCGGTCGGTGGAACCGCGAAATCAATGTTTTGTAGCACAACTGTGGCTGTTGTGTGCCGTTGAAGTACTACAACCTACAAAATCTTTGACCGGTTGCATACATCCTGTGGCATAAAAACTTAAGGCACAAAGTAACTGATTTATAGGGGATGTGATAATAATAATAATACATTTATTTCAAAACAGATTAATATACGTTTCCATGGAAGTTATTGTATAATATAAGGATTGTTGTAACTTGAAACGGGCCATCGACCAGGGTCTTTCAACCCAGGGGTTGTGATATTATTTCTGCAAAAAGAAATGTTAACGAAATATGTTAATTCTTATGTAAGATAATCATTACGTATCGTTTGGGAATTCCAACTTGTCTTCTATTAATTCTAAAATGGTCTCCTTTCCTTTCAGTTACGTCAATCGCAAATTGTTCTTCCCTGAGCCAAGTAATGAGTGCTGTCCTAGTCCAAGCGCCGTTCGGTAATTTCTTTGTTAAAGGGGAATGATAAACCGCATTATCCATTTCAATGTTGGACGGCACTTCTAGCATTTCAATAAATCGCAGAACCAGGGTTCAAATTATTGCGAATCTATGCTTTTGTGGTAGTCAGCGGAGATCTATTGGTAGAAAATATTCGACCGCAATTTGGTACGATACCAATTTCTCCTCCTGCATGAACTATCATGTAGTTGTCAATTGGGGTTTTCTCGGTTCGAGTTCCATCTTGCCAAGATTTCTTGCAACCCCGAAAACACCACTTTTCTGGGAAATTTACAATTAATGTTTTGATGATACTTTCGTAAAAATTCCTATCTTTTTGAGATGACAATATTTGAAACCCAGCTCTTTAAAAATTTTCAGCACTGTTGATTCGCTGGCTATTAAGATGCCCCTTTCCTTTAAAATTTCTGCCAAATTGGCAATGGCAACAAATTATTTAAGTACAAGCCGTAGATTTTTTGACGAGCAGCATGGGAGGACAAATCTGCAGTTTTTAGGCTGGATCAAATAAGTGATATTTTATCACTTGGATCTAAAAGTAAATTGTTTTACTTTATTTTTAGAATGTTTGATAAAAGAAACTTACCTCATGTACTATTTTGTAAAATCCATTTGCAAATAGCCATTACCATTCAAAAGCCAGTCGGAAAATGATACATCTCCTGCTGCACGCATATTTTCAAAGCATACCATGCATTGCACTTAAGGAAACACAGTTCTTGAGACGCAATACGTGTCTTAGCAACGGGCAACAATTGTGGAATATCACCTCCGAGGTATATCAGAGCGGTTGTGTAAATCACGTAAGAAATTATCCACCGCATTAATAATATGCATACTGGTCATGGAAATTTCATCCTATACGATCAAACGTACAGCAGCAAGTTCTTGTGCCACTTCCGAGCCAAGTGCGATCGAAGACGTTGTGGTTTGAGAGTCAACATTCAATGGTAGCTTAAATGTGGAATGTACTGTCCGGCTTTCATTTAAAAGCGAAGCAGCAATACCAGTGAATGCAGTTGCTAAAGTGCGCAACGATCGTATTGCCAACGTTTGTAACAAAGCATTGTACACATAAGTCTTACCGGTACCACCACACCCTTGGATGTAGAAGCATTTTGCAGAATTCATATTTGTGCCAACCCCTAGTGTCTTCAATACGCTGTCGTAAATATATCTTTGTTCTGTATTCAAGCTCTGAATAAGATGTTGAATTGAAGAGACACATAATGGTTCAGCATCAGTTTTTTCATTTTGCGAATTTAAGATGGCATTATCGTCAAGTGTAACGTCTTCACAATTGGAAGCAGCTGGAAATTTTTCCACCCAACGTGGACTTATAGTATACATGCGCGCCAATATGTTTGCTTTACGATAAGTTTTTTTTTGTCTGAGGAGTGGGAAACCTTCCACAGGCACTAGGGAAGAGGTCCCTGGTAGTGTCCGATTCATGCCCTCTTGGGCACGCCTACGGACTAAAACCCAACTCCTCGCCAGTACCGGCCCCCGGGCCTTTCTCTGGTGGTTTTATCGTTCTTACGCATTGCTCGAGTTTGAATTGCTTCTATCCGCTTTCTGCTGGTCCGGCTGGGGAGTGCCCACGCCGGCGCGGCGTACGTCAAGACACTACGGACCATGGACCTGTAGATGTTGACTTTGGTTGAAGTTTTGAAGCCGGTGTTGCTGAGTAGGGGCGCGACGCGGTTTAGGATTGCAAGTCTCTTATCTCTGGCTGTCTTGGTGATCTCCTATCTTGATTGCAGGTGTTTTCGGTATTCGATGTCTAGAGAATACAATGTGTTCACACTTCTTCAGGTTTAATTTAAGGCCTCAGTCTTCGAAGAAGTCGTTCATTCGGCGGAGTAGGTCGTTGGTCCACGATCTAACGGCTCGTGGACTTCGGGAGGTTGCCAGGAGGGCGATATCGTCGGCGTATTGTGAAAGGGTGACACGGCGAGTGGTGGGGATGTCGTGCAGCATGATGTTGAAGAGTGTGGGTGAAAGTGCTGCACCTTGTGGGACTCCTGCTAGGATGGGTCTTGGGGAGGAAATGTCATTGGCAACTCTTACCCTGAATGTGCGTTGGTGCAAAAAGGAGCTTATGCACTTAATGGTGTCTTAATCTGGTGTAATTTGTGAACTAGGCCTTCGTGCCAAACCGTGTCGAAGGCTCTTTCTAGGTCCAAGAGCGTCATTGCAGTGGTATTTCTGGCGTTGTATTTCGCTGTGATATATTCCGTGACACGCAGAAGCTGGTCTGTAGTTCCGACATTGTTTGTGAAACCGAACTGGAACTTTGGTATGATATGCTTGGCAGAGCAGAAATCCACTATGCGCTTATGGATGACCCTTTCCGTTATTTTGCTCACTGCGCATAGGAGAGAAATTGGCCGATAGTTTGCCGGGTCTTGCAGCTTCTTGTTGGGTTTTGGCAGGCAGATGGTGATGGCGCTCTTCCAGCGTGTTGGGAAGTGACCGATCCTCATGATGGCGTTCACGATGTTTGTGATATAGACTATGCCTTTCTTGGGAAGCAGTTTCAGTGCGACGTTGCTAATTCCATCCGCCCCAGGAGCTTTCCTCGCTTTAAGTTTTGTTATTATTTCGCCGATTTCCGCCGGTGAACAAGCCTGAATTTCCTCTGGTACTGTTTGAAGGCTGGTGATGTGTCCGCGTATTTGCAGGATTTGTTCTTTGTCCTGGTGTTTAGGGGGGTTGGGCTGAAATACTTTCTCCAGTGTATCGGCTAGCAGTCGGGCCTTATCTTCGTCCTGGCTTATTAATTGGTTTTGTGTGTCGCGGAGCGCAGGAGTCGCTTTGAATGGTCTTGTAAAGGATCGGACTATTTTCCATACCTCTCTCGGTGTTTCGTCCGCTTGTCGGCAGC
>JARJDZ010009295.1:0-10530 GCA_030264555.1 Aleochara sp. GC000083 | reverse complement strand
TACATTATGTAAATGGTTGATTAATGGTCGGTCTGATAGCGGCATCAAAAACAAATGCAAGCGCCGATAGTCGATTATAAAAATAGAAGTTATTTGCACATAGCGCATTTTTTAAGACACGGATGTCGTAAATAAAAGCACTTCGCCATCGCGGATTTGCGCGCTTTCGCATTAGAACAATAATAATTACTTTGATCATTCATTTAACGCAATTAACGACAACGTGAATGATGGAAATGTTGTGGTTTTTTTGTTTGTACTCACATGGTTTGAGAGAAAACTCTGCTAATTTGTTGCTTGCTCTTTTCTCGGTTCCAGCTGCTGGATATGCTCAAGTTCTACGCGCGCTTCGAGATCAATGATGAAACCGGTGACCCGCTCACCGATCACGACATGACTGAAATCCATTATTCGCGCATCACATCGCTGCAGGTATCGTAACATTCTTCTTCGCGTTTGCATAATAAAATATTTTGCGCGATGGCTTAACAGGCGTATTTTTGCTTCAATTTTGCAGACGGCAGCGTTCTCCAAGTTTCCCGACCTGCGAAAATTCGCATTGGCAAATGTTGCCAGCGTCGATACACGCGAATCGTTGGAGAAACATTTCAAAAATCTTAGGTGAGTTCATTTGATATCGTTTTCAAATAATCATAAAACTCGCTGCCTATTGTATCATACACATAGTGTGAACGCGCCCATAAGATTGCATGTAGAAGAGATTGTGTGCGGTTAAATATCGCACAGGTGGGCGATCACCTTTAGTGAAAGTTGCAACATTTAAACCCTCATCACAAGGGGGAGCTACCTGTATTTTTCAGTTGACTTCAATCATTTGCAATTGTTTTAATTGTAATTTATTCATTCAAGTATGATTCCATTGGGTTAAAGTTTAAAGTAATCATTTTTAACGATAGCAATTATTATTGCGCTGGTAAAAAACCCAAGTACAAATATGAAACGCCCAAGTTGTAACGTCAACAATTAACAACTACCTATTTGTTTGTTCCCAGCACGGAGAATCTGAAAGCCATCGCCGTTTACTTACACTTGATACCCGGGACCGAGCTCGAAAAAGAAAACACATGGTGTCGCTTCGACGATGAATTCCTGCGTGAGTTATTGGTAAATGAAAATTTATTTGGCGTGAGTTATGGCGACTGAAACTGGATGTATTTTTAGATATCCAGACACGAACGACGCATATCACAATTGGACTCGCTGAATGAAATGCCCCTCTATCCCACTGAAGATGTAATTTGGGACGAGAATGTTGTCCCGACTGCGTACTTCTCCGGCGATGGTTGTTTATCGTTGCCAAAATTGAATTTGCAGTTCCTAACACTTCACGACTATCTACTTCGCAACTTCAATCTGTTCCGGCTGGAATCCACATGTATGTGGCAATAAAAATTTAATGTGCGCTCATAATTACATTACAATATGTTTTCAGATGAAATTAGACAGGACATTGAGGACGCTGTTAGCAGGCTATGTCCTTGGTGAGTTATTATTTTTTATTGCATACACGTGCCATAAAATAACTTGTGTGTTGTTATTTGAATAGGAAATCGGAAGATGGATCCGTGTATTGGGGCGGATGGGCGCGCATGGCGCAACCCATACTCAACTTTGCCGTCGTAGAAGTCTCCAAACCAAACATTGGTAAGTCATGACGCTCAAGTTTCGAGCTGAAATAACTTCTTGGTAATTCCACAGGCGAGAAACGTCCGAGCCGCGTTCGCGCTGATGTTATGGTGAACCTGTCGGTGCGTCCGGAAATCAAAGCCGAATGGGAAAATCTGCGCAAGCACGACGTGTGCTTCCTGATCAGCGTGCGGCCGACGCAACCGATCGGCACCAAGTACGATTACAAGCAGCCGTTCATTCCGCAAGTGGGACTGCATTGCGTGCGCGGCTGCGAGGTTGAGGGTTTGCTGGACAGCAATGGACGCGTAATCGAAGACGGCCCTGAACCCAAGCCACATATCCCTGGTGATAAACGTACTTTTCGAGTATGGCTCGATTGCAATCAGTATCGCGACGACATGACGCTCATCAACGAGGGCGCCGAGGATGTTTATGAAAGTAGGATCAACGTCTCGCTTGTTGTTATGTAAACATTGTCAAACATGTATTTTTATCTTGTCCAGGCTTCAACATTCTGATGCGACGCAAGCCGAAGGAGAACAACTTCAAGGCGGTGCTGGAGACGATTCGAGAACTCATGAACACGGTTTGCGTGGTGCCTGATTGGCTGCATGACATCATTCTCGGCTATGGCGATCCTAGCGCTGCACATTACTCGCAGATGCCCAACAAGATTCCCACCATGGATTTCAATGATACCTTTATCAGTATCGATCATCTGAAGTCATGTTTCCCCCAGTATGATAGAGTAATTAAGGACGAGGAAGATCCCCAGAAATTGGTGCGTCCATTCAAGATCACCTTCGAAGATTTCTTGGATGATAACGATGGTAAAGAGAAACGAATGATTATAGAACCACATGTTATTCCAAAACGTGGGCCTTATACGTTTAATGAACCGAAAAGGTATTGATCGCTTCATTACGTTTTTCTGTTTTACTAATCTTTGTGCTTCCAGAAATACGATTGCATTCACTCCAACGCAAGTTGAAGCAATCCGCGCTGGAATGCAACCTGGTTTAACCCTTGTTGTGGGTCCACCAGGTACAGGCAAGACGGACGTTGCCGTGCAAATCATCTCCAACCTGTATCACAATTTTCCGAATCAACGAACATTGATTGTGACACATTCCAATCAAGCTCTCAATCAACTCTTCGAGAAAATCGCAGCTTTGGATATCGATGAACGCCATCTTTTGCGTTTGGGTCATGGAGAGGAAGCATTGGAAACTGAGAAGGATTTCAGCCGTTATGGACGTGTCAATTACGTCTTGGCTAAACGCTTGGACCTACTGAATGACGTGCAGCGTCTTCAGGAGTCGCTCGAGGTGAAGGGCGATGTAGCATACACATGCGAAACAGCAGGACACTTTTACCTGTATCAGGTACTTTCGCGTTGGGAGCAATATCAAAGCGCAGTACGACCAAAACGCGGTGAAATTGCTGATATCGAAATCATCCGCAACGAGTTTCCTTTCACGAAATTCTTCCAGAATGCGCCCCAACCGCTGTTTAAGGGCGAAAACGCCACCGAGGATTTAGAAACCGCTGAGAGTTGTTTCCGGTACATTCAACACATTTTTGATGAGCTCGAGGAATTCCGAGCGTTTGAATTATTACGTTCGGGTCTGGACAGGTCCAAGTATTTGCTCGTGAAGGAAGCAAAGATTATAGCGATGACGTGTACACATGCAGCGTTGAAACGGAAGGAACTCGTTGAAATGGGATTTAAATACGATAATATCTTGATGGAGGAATCGGCACAAATTCTAGAAATCGAAACGTTTATTCCTCTGCTCTTACAAAATCCTCAGGACGGATTCAATCGGTTGAAGCGATGGATTATGATCGGTGATCATCATCAGTTGCCACCTGTGATTAAGAACATGGCATTCCAGAAATATTCCAACATGGAGCAGAGTTTATTTACGCGTTTGGTGCGTTTGGGTGTTCCCACCGTCGATTTAGATGCTCAAGGTAGATCTCGTACAACAATTTGCAATTTGTATAAATGGCGGTACAAGAATTTGGGCGACATGGCCCATGTTAGTGAATGGGATGAGTACAAGGTGGCAAATGCTGGCTTGGCATTCGACTATCAACTAATTGACGTCGACGATTTCAACGGCATTGGAGAATCGGAACCGAGTCCGTTCTTTTACCAAAATCTTTCTGAGGCTGAATACTGTGTAGCCCTCTTTATGTACATGAGGCTTCTCGGATATCCTGCAAACAAGATATCCATACTTACGACCTACAATGGCCAGAAACACTTGATTAGGGACGTTATTAATACGAGATGTGCATCGAATCAGATGATAGGTCGACCACATAAGGTTTGTAGTTACACATCTTAAAATGTTGATTAGTACTAATTGTATTTTGATATAGGTGACCACGGTGGATAAGTATCAAGGTCAACAAAACGACTACATTATCCTTTCGTTGGTTCGTACAAAAGCTGTGGGCCACATCAGAGATGTTCGTCGTTTGGTGGTTGCAATGTCTCGTGCAAGACTTGGCTTGTACGTTTTCGCCAGGGTTTCCTTATTTCAGAATTGTTTTGAACTGACGCCAGCATTCCGACAGGTATGATCGATAAATAATTACTAATTCCTTAAAACATTTGGGTTCTAATGATTGCAGTTGATGCAACGACCAACTCAATTACATCTTGTTATGAATGAAATGCACCCCACTCAAAGGAAGTCTTCAGATGTAATTGACGAAGCGAATCTGGTTGTTATGGATGATATGGTTCAAATGGCGAATTTCGTGTACACCTATTACATGGATCGTATGAAGACATTGAAGACTTATTACCAAGTAAGATCATTTGGTTTTAAACAATCATTCGTATTTTAATATCGTTTTTAATTTATAGGGTCAACAGGGTTGGGATAAACCAGGAGATTGTAAAATTAGGGATCACCCAGGACTTGTGTCTTCGCATCCTGGTGAAGATCGTGATACTGATAGCGAGGACGAACAGACACCAACTGTGCAGATACCAGTGCCGATACAAGATGAACCGATAGAAGAATCGCCAATGGTGTCTATTGAAGAGAATGTGGAGGAGTCAGAAGAAATGCAGGAACGAATAAGTGAGCCCGACGAAACCGATACAGGCGAAGCAGAAAACGAGGTAAGATTTATATTTTATAAACTATGTCAATTATGGCAAATTTAACGGAGGTTCATTTTCTTTATGGGTAAAATTTTATAATTTTGGAACCAAGTGATATTTTCCAAATTTGATTTTGAGCGTTTTTGGCCAATTTTTAATCTTGGTGAAATAATGAATTCGCAGTGATACGATTAAATTCATCGATCACATTTGGAAATTTTACTCTATTATTTGGATCGATGTTATCTCCACATATCTTTTCCCTTCTCAAGGGATTGTTTTATTATTAGTGCCCATTTGGGCTGACTTACAATTCCCATGTATAATTATTTAATTTCATTCTTTCAGGCATAGGAAAGGGTAAAAGGGGATACGAGATAATATAAATTTGTTTTTAACGCAATTTAATTCGAGTATTTAAGATTTGGTGATTCAAAATCATTATCACCTTCAGATAATTTGTAATTTGTGGACGAAACAATATTGCAAGTTCATCAGAAACAATTTGCATTATTTAGGCAATAAAAAATGTAAATTGTTCACAATTAATTGTTTCGGAGCTTTCGAGTGAGCTGTCGTCACTTTTGTTTTAGTTAGTGTCATTCTCCTGTCACAGAAGATCAAAAATTTCGTGGTTGCATTAAAATTTTTGTAGGACAATATTATTACATCATCAATTAGTTCCAAATTAATAACTCTAGGTTCACCGATGTTCTTATTGATGGAGTGCAACAGAATAGAATGGTAAATTGTAAATTAATTCGAGAACCCAATTTCTTCAGTTATGGCTAACTCAAAATTGAGCCCGCGAAATTCCGAAGTCAATGCTCTGGAACAACGTGGTTACTTAATTGGCAAAAAAATTGGGCAAGGATCATACGCTACTGTTCATCTCGCGGAATATGTAGACGGAACGGGCGGGAAGAAGATGAAATTGGCCTGCAAGATATTCGACAAGGAGCGTGCGCCGAAGGACTTCCTCGAGAAGTTCTTTCCGCGCGAACTCGACATTCTGACCAAGATCGAGAATGCGCATCTCATTCAGGTCCATAGCATTCTTCAACGAGGGCCACGGGTTTTCATTTTTATGCGGTAGGCATGCAGCGCAAATAGGAGGCTTGCACTAGAGCGGCTTACTTACGCCCATTCTTCTATTCGACAGGTACGCGGACAACGGTGACCTTTTGGACTTCATCAAACGCAACGGAGTTGTACCGGAACAACAAGCGAAATTATGGTTTCGGCAGATGGCCAGCGGACTCCAATACCTGCACAACAAGAACATCGCGCACAGGGACTTGAAGTGCGAGAACATCCTCCTCTCGCGCCGCTTCAACGTGAAGCTGGCCGACTTCGGCTTCGCGCGCTTCTGCGTCGACGAGGAGGGGCGCCGCGTGCTCAGCCAGACGTACTGCGGCTCGGCCGCGTACGCCGCCCCCGAGGTGGTTAATGGAACTCCCTACAATCCGAAGCTATCCGACATTTGGTCCTTGGGCATCATTCTGTTCATCATGCTCAACGCGTCGATGCCGTTCGACGACTCCAATCTACGGAAGTTGCTCAAGGATCAGATGACGCGCAACTGGGTTTTTCGCTCGCGCGTCAGAGACACGATCTCATCAGCAGCCAAATCGATAGTGAGACACATACTCGAGCCGGACATCACGCTCCGGCTGACGTTAGATAGGGTCATTGCGCACGACTGGGTAAGGGCGCGAAAGGAGCGTGCGAGCACGCTGATCGGCCGGCTCGTCCACCCGCACCAGGAGTCGTCCACGTCGAGCGGGCGCGCCTACGACGAGGAGCAGGCGATTCCTGGTGACCACAAGAAGCCGGAGACGAAGAAGAGCAACACGCTGATCACCGTGCCGAAGGATTAGCCAGCGGCAATCCGCCAGCACACACTGGAATTGCACACAACTTAAGCTCAACTCTTATTCCAACAAATAAAATTTAATACAGAAATTTAGCAACTTCACGTCGCCTTTTTATCGGGTAAAGCTCAAATTCGCGATTTCGGTGTCAGAACAACAACGTTACACGTCTTGCGTCCGTTGTTAGCTATAATACAAATCACACACAAGTCATTGTCAATATACACTTGTTCGTTTAATATTATTCGCCAAATTATTTGCCACTGAAATGTATGTATTAAAACTAGTGACATTTTGTAGTTAGTGCGTACGCGTGCGAGTAGGTCCCATAATCTTATTATACTCAAATTGATGTACAGGATGAAATATATTTGTATTTTACACACCTTTTTATTATGTTCTTAAAGTCTTTGTATATTGTTGTAACTCATTTAATTATGCGTGCATATGCAAGGGTGTGTAAATTCTAACTACAAAATGTAACTAAATTTGAATGTGAGGATTTAGATTTTAATCGCTAAATTGCATGAGCTCTAATTCTAGCCCCATGTATGAATGGTGGCAATCAAAAATTGTAACTGTAAAATTGAATTGCTTTTAGTTACTCGAGGGGCAGTTCGCCATCTGTTTTGGAATACAAGGTTTGCATTAGCGCAAAATACGAGTAAGCCGACTTCAAAATCTGTAACAAAAGATATAATTTAGTAATGCCAGAATGTGTTGATTTGTTCTGCAGGTGCGGACCGATTTGTAGGAATCCAAGGACAAATTAGCAAACTTTCCAGCCGTTAGATACACGGGTCGTTTGGCACGCTCCATGATGATGAACAGCGTCTTCCTCACTTTGTCATCGAAGTCCACCCATTCGCTTAGATAGCACGCATCACGAAGATATTCACTCTAAACCAGAAGGCGGATAAGATATGAAGGTAAAGTTTTAATAGAAACTTACATGTAACATCAGCTCATTTCCAAACCAACAATAGAGAGCTAATTGTGTGAGCATTGCGCATAAATAGATAAACATTGCTACAAATTGTAGCATCACAGTCGTCTGCAATCAAATCACAATAAGGATAATAACTTGTCTATAAGAAGAAAAGTTTAAACTTACATGAACGAGTTGAAATCCGATATTACAAATGACGATAACGCTGGCTAGACATTGAATTAGATACCCAATGTTAAAAGTATCTTCAATAGATTCAACAAGCCTACAAAAATTACAACTCTATGATATTAATTAATTATTTTTTTTTTGATGTTCTACCGCAGAATTGCTGTATGATGCTGAACGCACTGCTTCAACCATCGGTTGACGTTGCGATTTAAATTTCCATCATCTGCATGTTTCTGTTCGACCCATTTCTTGCACTCTTGAACCTTCCGGTTCAAAATGCGAAAATGCGTGGCAGCAATCGTAATGAAGCCGCCAGAGATGGTATCCAAACAGGAATTGTTTCCAACCGCGCAGAGAAACGAGAACGTTTCAAATGCATGCAAATAATACTGATGGCTGTCGCTCAGATGCAGAAATGTAATTTCGTACATGGGTCGAAAAACGTGCGTCTGCGAATAGACGATGAACGGCTTCGTGACGAGTATGAACATAGCCGCGTAGCAGAAGATCTGATAGACCAAGTTGATTCGAGAGACGAGCGTCGCCTCGTCGCGCATAATGTAGTCCAGCTCGTCGGGGTACTCGTAGAAGATGTCCTCATGGGCGATGCGCGTCGTTCGCGCGAACGACTTGATTTTCATCTGGTAGATGGAATGTTTCACCACGTAGCAGAGCACCGACATCATGATCGTGAGCATGTCGTTGAACACCTCCATGTTGTTGATTTGCGCCGAGATCTCAATGAAAAGTATCGCGGTGATAACGGCGACGCATAGCAGGATGAAGTAGTTGCGAAACTTGTAGGCGACGCTGGCATTCTCGATGGGCCACATCGCCGTCAGGATCATGAACCAACGCTGATGTCGGATGGCTAAAAAACTATCGGTTTTATTAGTACGCATCGCGAGTTAGAAGCTGCTGGACAATTGGTAAATATTTCACCTCGACGGGGTTCTTTCGTATTTATATTCGAGTGACGAACAAAGGCGAAAAGTTTTCAATTGCCCTCTAATTAGCTTTGCTTTTCCTCAGCTAGGGAGATTACTAATTCAAGCATGTAGAAAATAGGAAATAAATGTTCATGCAATACCTGCAGCATTTACGATTCAGAGTATTCTTGATTTACTCTGTAATTACACATTTTGTCATTTTAAAATGATAATTAACGACTAGAATGGCTTCCTAGCGTGTGCGGCTTTTTTCTTCATTGGATTGAATTTTTAATCATTAAACTTGGAGTGGGCTTTCTCATATTTATAGCTCCTTGACTATTTCTTTGTTCTTGTCTCAATTCTTTTCTATATATTCAATAAATGAACATATGCCTTATTATTTTTATTGTTGCAGAATCTGCAGGGAGAATAGAATTGTACATTTAAAGCATTTACCAAATGATGTGACTATAGGTAATTCCATTCCTGGGTATTTTATTTGTGAACAAATTTTCATTTATATTTATTATTCAGAATCTTAGAGAATTGTGGAGCCCCTTCTAAATATTCAAAGGACCTTCAAGCAGCAATGGACTTGATTTCATCAAATCAATTGATCTTCTGCAAATTGTAAGTAAGCTTTATGTTCCTATGATTTTTCAGTTGAAGATTTGCTGCTTGTGCAGAGGTACTTAATTTTAATGATAATGATGATGATCTAGTCACAATCTTCACATTCATTTAAGTACAACAATTATGTCCTTGGTTTTATGTCGTTTCACAGTTGCAATTTTAGTACACTAATAATGAAAAAAACATTATCTGTGAGTTATAATCAAATTATGTTTGATTTATATGTTTCATTTTTATTTCATATTATTGATTAACTTTCTAATTTGGACAAAATTTATTAAATGTAAATTTTAAAACAACTAGCGACATCTCGTGGCAAGTAGTCAAAGTTAGCTTAGCCAAGTTTCAAACCTTGTAGTTCCACTTTTTGCCGGAATCAGAATCGGGGCGCCACTATCGAACTTATTTTCTGGGTTATCCGATTATTTTTTTTCACTGGTTCGCCAATTTCCTTACATTTCAGTTTCAAACTTGTAACTTGCCTCTGTTGTATTATTCTTGAGATTTTACAAATTTCAGGTGTTTCTGGCGGCATGGCATATTGATAGATTCATTGTGCAGCAAATATAAAGGTATTTTGTAATCAATTCATTTTTGTACATTCAATATGTGAACATATGTGCTAATGTTAATGTGTTAATATTTTTATTTTTAGGGTATCGGCGAGTATAGCTGGAGTCGCCATTACATGATGGAAGAATTTTAGGCAGCATTGGACATTGTGCAGCAAATATGAAGGTATTTTGTAAGCACTTGATGTGTTGTAATTTTTATTTTTGCAGATTCTGCCTGTGTGGCTGGCATCGCCATTGCATGATGGTGATACTTTGGGCAGAGTTGGACATTTTACTGCAGTCATTAAGGTATTTTGTAAACAATTTATTTCTGGGTATCCAATATGTGAACCCATGTGTTATTATTTTTATTTTTGCAGATTCTGTCAGTATGGGTAACGTCGCCATTGCATGATGGAAGTACTTCGGTCAGCGTTAGACATTTTTCTGCAGTTATTAAGGTATTTTGTAAACAATTTATTCCTGGGTATCTAATATGTGAACCCATGTGTTATTATTATTTTTTTTGCAGATTCTGCCAGTCTGGCTAGCGTCGCCATTGCATGATGGTGATACTTTGGGCAGCGTTGGACATTTTGCTGCAGTTGTTAAGGTATGTTGTAAACAATTTATTCTTGTG
>JARJDZ010009294.1:0-14162 GCA_030264555.1 Aleochara sp. GC000083 | reverse complement strand
ATGAAACGAAATTCTTAAAATCGCTCGAGTTTTCAAAAATTTTCATATCTCCGAAACTAATGGACCGATTTCGATGATTCAAAGGGCATTTACCATATTTTGACGAAAAAATAACATTGGGCATGGTCCCAAATCTGTGCGGGATTTAGAAATACCCGAACCTGAAAAATGGGGTTCTATATCCCTGTGTGTTACTAATTTCGAACCGACTTTTTTCACTTTGAATTCTTATACACTGCATTAACTACTACACTGATTTTTATGACTATTTCGATCTCCTTCGTCCTTTTACAATCGAATAATACAGTTTGTCGAAACGTAATTCGCAATTCGTGCCAATCGAACCGGATTGCAATCGCACTTCTCGTGCGATCGATTCGCGTGCACAAATTGCAATTGACGATTCATGAATACGATGGCGGAATGCAAGCAAAACACTCATCGTGCGCGCTCGCAAGGTGCTCGAGATTAATACATTCACGTCGGCCTCGTCCTTCTTCCAAACCCGAAGAAAGCGACCGAAGAAAAAGACTCCAGAGAACAAATACGAATCGTATACAATAATCCTGGAACAGGGAATGTGAACGTTGTGCATTGTTGTTGATGCATTCGCAGCATTTTCTGCACGGTCTTCTGTATAATTGAAGCGATTTTTTCCACCCTCTGCTTTCTTTTCCTTAATCGTCCTGCTGCACGAACTCGATGCATTAGTCCGTGCAATTGTTTTCGTCTCTTTTGACATAGTAAGGCTATCAGAAACAACTACTCGAATGCATTTTTTGTTTCAAGTTGTTCTCGATCAATCTCAGACTAGATTAGAGCAGGACAAACAAACAGGATTAAAATGTAAGAATTAGGATGAAAATTTAAGTCGTCAGCAATTTTCGCACTCTTGGAAAGTTAAGTAGGGAACAAATTGACTTGGGGATCAGTGGCGTGGGGGTGGCAAATAAGTTTACACTTAGGGATCCATCGAGTGTGACCCAAGAAGTCGAAGACAGAACCCGTTTACGCGTTCACAAGTTGGAAAATGTTGTGTCTCTTCTTTGGTCGACGTCGTCGAAGCACTTGCCTGTCCTTATCATGTTCGGGACGATGTTCGGCCCCATTGGTCGTGCACGTCTAGGCAACCCACGCGGCACCGGGGGCCGAAGTGCTGGAACTTTGCGTCAGCAACATCAAAGCAAATTGAACTAACGGATCTTTTTAAGAAACCCATACATCAAAGATCAAACAAAGCCATCCACTTCTCCCATCGTTGGTGGTGGTGGTGGTGGGGGATGCACACACACACACACGCATACATACTGGGGGTCCCGGTTGAGGGAGTTTGCAAGTGGCTTGCAAAAGAGACGCGCGTCGCACACACATGGGGGCGGCGGATGGTCCGGTGCCGAAAGCTCGAGTCGAAGAAATAATGATAACACAAAGTCGGATACGAGATACGAACGTGCCGCCTCCAGCGTCGTATGAGGAGGAGGAGGAGGACGAGTGGGTTTAAGAAGATGGCGAATTTGCGAGAAACGAACAAGAGTGGCATTTGGATGCGCGGATGCCATTTGCACGAATCAAAAGTGCATGTCATTCAGATGGATGCGTTCGCTCAAAGGAAGAGATAGGCAGCCAGACTGACTTTTTGCCTGTCGGCCAGTGGCGTAACATTCGAGACGTGGATTCTTCTAGAAGCTTTAGACTATTCTGATAACAAGATTCGCCTTTTCTTAAAGGAGTATAAAGTAAAAACTAAGAATACAAGAGAAATTTTCGAAATATTTGTCAAGGATAATATTTTCAAGATTACTCTTATATATAAATGATTGTTCTAGAAGCTTTTTCAATGCCTTGAAACTTTGCCTCTTAAAGTTACCAAGAAATAAGGAAAAAAAACCAGAAAAAAATGAAAGCAGGAAAAATGACAAATAAGATTTTATTGTGCAAGTTTTTATTTAATTTCCAAACCACTAGAGGGCAACACCCTCTCAACATAACCCCAATATTTGAACTGCTTTTACTTTGGGGAATCCCCTTTTTTTCTCTGCACATCAACTTCACTTGTTTTTGTGTTGTTTCTTGTTTCACTTCCTGTTTGCATTTAATTTTTGGTAACATTTCCGATGAATTCAACTCGAATGCGCACAAATGTACAACACAAGGCATGCTAATGTGTGGCTTGAACGAGCAGTGGCGTAGCCATGCGGAGGGGGTAATCAAGCATTTAATTATAATCGAAACGAATGCATGTAATGACCGAACCGATTAGCCAGATTACATAATAATAAGTCATTCGGTCCATTTGAAGCATATGGTAATTATGTAATTGAAACTGCTTTCTGCGTCCGAATGCGCGCGCGTTATTCTGCGGCAACCAGCATAGCACGATGGCCGCCATTGAATGAGAGGATAAAGCATGCCGGTCGGCCGGAAAAGCAAATGGAAGCAAACGGAAGGCACTTGTTTCACTCGATGTGCAATGTTATTGCCGCGTAAGTTTTACATTACCATAAATTACCGTTATTGCTGCAATTTAATTCGGCCGCTCCTCCCCCCCACTACCACATTCATCCTAAATAACAATCGTTAAATTCGGATTAAAGTACAGCACGTAGTTTACACTTGCTTCCTGAAAAATTACAAGGAACATTTTGTTTTGGTTAATTTGCATTCGAAACACTAGATGGCGCATTCTTTTGTTATTTTACAAGCGGTTTATCCTGTATTCTGGGATGTTTTACCATGGCTTTAGATTTTTTTGGGTTCCATGTTGTGTCAGTTGACATTTTATCTGATGATGATAATGTCATCAGGATTTGTTCTCTCTGGGCAATTGTTTTACGCCATTTGTACCCTTGAGTTTGTTATTACAACAAATAATTTAGGATACAATTTTGAGGTTGAATACACATCCTGAAATTTTGACCGTATTTTTGTTACGCCACTGATTTATTTCGATTCATGTGCCTACATGCATCAGATAAACCGGAAATCGTTAAGGACTCTAATGGCGATAAAGATTTCCTCCAAACAAATAAAACTCGAACGTGCCAAAATGGTAGACACATCCGGTTTGAAAGAAACCAAAATTTTGATTTCCCCTTGAAAAATGGCGGCAGTTGATTATGACTGATGGCCACCAGTTTGGGCTGCACCCCAGAGGGCGCCATAGGCGGGTAACATTCTAATATCGTGCGAAATGAACCGAAATGGTTAAATCTAAATCGTAATTATACGTAACGTCCGTACGCGCGAGATTTTTACGCCCCCAGCCTGGATGTATTTAATGAACTGTCTGTATTCATGGATATCATAAATATCGCAGCGTGGAGAACATGAAGCGCCCCGAATCCTAACCTCACGCCGCGAGTGCGTTGGCAACACTGCAGGCGGCAGCAATGCAGACGTCACCATAGTGCGGCGCCCCCTTTGCTGGTGGTGGCCGCAATTCCAATCCGGGAATGGCCGCCATGCCTGCTGGGCAGTGGGGTACAATTAGGCCTGCCGAGCCAATTTTAATCTGCTCGATAGGTTACACAATCATTTATAATAAACTGCGGCGCCGCAGTGCCGCCGGCGGCAACGCCGCCGTTCGAAGGTAGCGGCAACAGCGCATTTTGTACCAGATGAGCTGGAATCATTTTTTCGACGCCGTTCCTTGCTTTAATTACATTGGCCGCTAAATAATTAGTGGTGCACGCTGCAACTCAACTGGGATTTTCATCATTTACTATTTTACGCACTTTATAAAGTACCACTTTAGTTACTTTTCAAAAATACTAATTTTCGATTAATTGCATCAAGTTCTGGGGTAATTCCAGTTTGACTGGTAAAAGTTTCCTTAATGAGGTTACTGGTGGCGCCATCTAGGAACTATTAGCTGAACTAAGGACTAAATATAAGAACCCCGTTAAATTAAAGAAGGAAATGATTTTGAAGTTTTTGTAGTTGAATTATTGCAGAAACTACACTACTCTATGGTGATCACGGGGGGGATTTCCGGGATGGAGAGGTGGGGAGACAGAGGGCGGTTAATATTTAATTTAGGTCATGCGCTATTTTACACTTGGTTGAATGGCTCGCAACTCTTAGCTGTATATTAAATTTTTAATTTGCGCACAAAAACTGACTCTCTACCTTTCATATATTAATCCAACTTTCCGACCGGTTTTTGCACGCGTCGGCGGCGGCGGTGGCGGCTGCGACGACGGTTGCCAATGGTTACCACCTTTACCACAAGCCATCGTGTACGGGGCTTTAATTAATATGTGAAGGCGAATGAAAAATATCCGAAACATTTTACGAGTGTGGCGTAGAAAAATGTGATGTGTGTAGTTTAATAACCGCCGGCGGGGTCGCTGGGTCAACGCTGATTTTAATTAACTCCAGCGCCATCTACCTGTCAATAGCCGCATCCACCCTACACCCCCATGTCTTAATTTCGCCCCGAAAACACGTCCAAGAAGCAACCGAAAAAATTATAAATAAAGCGACATCATCGCGCTGATGAAAGGCCGGCTAATGACTGATGTCGCGTTTTTCTATAAGCTCCACGGAGAAAAAAGAGGGCGCCACATACGCATCACGGCTTTACGAATGGGACGTCGGGGGACGGCGGCGAAAAACGTGCGGGAGAAATCATAAAAACAAACGAGTTGGGCATTTACCGAGCGTGCCTTTTTTGTCCAGGCGATGGTGGCGCTGGCGTCGTCGACGGCGGCGGCGGCGGCGGTGGCGAGCGCGTTTGCGATAGCATAAAACAAATGAGACGGTGAACTGGAATGCTATAAGAAATCTCATTTGACCGAAATCAGATAAGCCAGCCGAGCAGTTTGTTACGGCTAAAACCCGGAGATAAGAAGCTGCTGCCGCAATACCGTGAATTTTCGGTTAGTACTACTCATTGCTCGCTGGCGCTGGTGGTGGCGCTTCAGTGGTGTAGGTACCAGGGGGTGGCGCGAGTAAGTGTGAGCCAGCGTGAGCACTGATTGCTCGATGCGAAAAGAAACAGCATTAGAACTCATACTCCAGAGTCCATCTGCCCCCCGAACCCCCTCCACCCTCCATCGTCCTCGCTGAACCCAAAGGAACATGCATGTAGTAATCAGGGTAGTTGTGACCGTTGGTAGTTAGCAGTTGTAGAAGAAGTAGGAACGTAAGAAGTCGGTGGAAGTTAGTCGACTTGTGGAGTCGAGTGTTTCGTGGAGACGGCAACAATGGAGGCGGGCAGATTAAAATGTGCAGTATGCGCTTAATTGTTAATGGGACAGAAACGGAAATATCCCTGGGAAATTTGGAAAATACTCCTTGATGGCCGCGATTCCGCCAACTTCATTCTGTAAATCGTGCAAGCCATCCATGAGGAACTGGAATCAAGTTTATTGCTGTTATAGCATTGTTGGAGCATGGCACTTTCGTGTTTTAATAAAGTCATAACGACACATAAACAAATAAACTCTAATGTCGTCGTTACATTAAGTTTACCTGATAAGAACTGGAGATAACATTGAATGCTGGGTAATTTGGACAATTTTCCTAAGGAAATCTATTGATTACTAAAGAAATTCAATAATAGATGGCGCTTTAGTTGCCTCCATAAGATAATATGTTCGCTTCTACACTATTTAAGGTTATTATGATATAAAAATCGGGTATTTACATTGTGGAACTGTCAAAAGAATAGGGGAATATAGAGGGCAGGACAATTCAAATCTGCACATACCGTACGTGACTGGAAACGTGAGAAATGCGAATAAAAACCCCTATGAAGCGTCCTCCTAATGAGAACAGGGAGATTCGAGCACTAGTTGGGAGAAATCAAGAGGACCAAGAGGGATATCAGGATTACACAAACCCACGGGATGCATGACGTGCAAATGCGACACATCACCCCATCCTACATTTTGCACCCAACCCGATCCGTCTAACCTAAAAGGTGAAAGAGCGTCCTCCAGGTGGGAATTCATGGAATGAAAAAGGATGAAAGCAAATCTGCAGCAGCCATCATCGTGCACTATCCCGCCACCACTGGCCCAGCGCTGTCATCGTCGCCACCTTCATTCCCTTCCATCTGCCTGTTCAGTAGCGCAGCATCAAGAAATGCGGAAGAGCCGGAAGTCGGTGAAGAAGCGGCGAAAGGACTTTGCCCCTGCTAATGCCGGTGACAGTTGACATGCGAAATAAAAGTGACACGAAGATAATAACTCGGATGTATCGCAGTAATGCTCACGCCCGGACATTGGATCCGCTTCCGGTGGCGGCGGTGGCAGCTGATGATCCCCCCATTTTGCGTGCCGAAATTGAAAAACGACACAAATCGTTTGTTTCCGCCGAATGGGGACACCTCTACGTAGTTGTATCGCTCGACGAATGCATTTTAATGATGCCATCTGTGAGAAAGTTGCTCCACTAACTTCGGAGGCAATGTCCAGGAAATGGAAATGGAAAAACGACGCCAAATGAACATATTACAAAGTCCATTTTAATGCATTTGTTTCCTACCCTTTCCGCTTGCACTTAAATTGATTTATCAATAGACATCGCATCGGTGCATGCACTCAGTTGTGGGCTAAGTGCAAATGCAACCATCACAACTCGGAGGTGTAGGAAGGAGGAGGAGAGGGGGTATTTTCCCTTGGTAGGGCAACTAATGGACTGAAAATCTGAATGAAAAACTTGCCACAACACTTTTGTTGTCGTGTATATCGAATACTTTTTCGCCCCCCATTTCCCCCACCCCCAGCTTCACTGATAAGGATAATTTGTGGTCGTTATTGCCGCTTTAATGCGCCATCCATGGGGGCAGTTATTCCAATGGCTATTAAAGCCCCTCAAACGAAAAATGAATAAAAGCTGAAATTGGGGTCTTTTATTTTTGTTTTCGTTTTTTTTATTTGAGCGCCATCTAGTTTCTGTTAGGCGAATCCTACCATGTTACTTAAGTCTTAATTTTTAGTATTTTTTTTCTATTTTTTTATTAATCGTTGCACTTGTTCATTATTTGATTTATTTTATGCATCTTTTTGTTGGTTGAGATGAATGGATAATTGGGAATTGGAAAGGTTCAGACTTACTAATCAGAAGTAATCCGGTTATTCCCCTATATCGCTTGAATGCTTTATTCGTTGCCATTAACGAACAAGATTAATTAAAACGATTTGGATGTAATATTATAAAATTTAGTTCAATGGAGTAATGATAGATGGCATTACTTGGAAACTTTATTTACGTTTTATACCGGAAATCCAATGTTATGGAAACAATTGATAAACGTCAACAAGCATATCGATTATGATCGATTTGATCATCGACAGCGTTCGGCGATCACACCCACGAATTTACGATGCGGTCCGAAATAATTTCATTATGGAAAATTGAATTGTTTATAGCCCATATTGCTGGGAGTTCGATGGGCATACGTGTAGTGGTGGGGGGTGGTTATAGAGGGGCGGCATGTGTACCTTATGCGCACCGAACACTCATACGTTTCGGTTCGCATCGAGGTTCGCCAGAGGTGCAAATAAATCAATTGTGTGACTGCATGCGCACCAGATTAATGGGGCAGTCGGGGGCTCAGTGAGACCCACCGCCCCCATGACCCCCCATGACCCTCCGTCCATGTATGCAATGTTGGTTGTTGGTATAAACCAACATTAGAGTGTCGTGCGATGGTGGCGACGTCGATTTGTGTGCAAAATGTTGCAACTACACGTGTACCGCGCGCGCGTTCATAATAAATATGCGAGACAAATTCGTCCATCGTGCCAGCCATGTCATTAATTCTGCCCCCCACTCTCAATTTGCCGCCTCTAAACACCCCTAAATGGCAACACTGTAATGTAACTTTCCCCAAGAAATGATGCTTTTTATTTGGGGATTTGGGGATTTTGGTTTGACACTGTTGGTAGTTCGTAGTTTGACGTTTAAGTTGGCAACACTGTAAAAAAATCCCCGAAATCATGGTTGCTTGATGACCGAAGCGATTTTAATTGTTTTTTCGACGTTTTCCACCGCACAAAACCAATATTTGTGTATAACCTTCGACAAACAGCAAAAATTCGACGTCCAATCAGACATTTTCGGCCGGAAATCCCGCAAATGTAAGAGAGGGGCAAAACAAGGGAAAATCAACAAACTCGAGCACTTGAATTCGGACATGCCAACGATGATATCAAGCCAAACATGTTTGTTTACGCAAACGTCTATTTGATAATGTCATCAGTGCGCCAGCCGCAACGTCCCAACCGACAGCTTCTTCTTTAGTCGGTTCGGGTTCGGGGGTTGGGAGGGCAACACCACAAGCAGCGCCATCATCCTTCCATCATTGCATCAAACATTGGCGGTTGAAATTCGGCTCGTGCTCGTACTCGTGCCAAACTCATTTGCTCGTATTTGGATGCCATTAATTGCGTCGGGGACGCGTGGTGGTGGCGCTGGTGTCGGCGGTCGAGACGCGAGCAAACATTACGGTTGGCAGTGTTCGATCGGAGTCGATCGACCCCATGCTCCGTCCATGCTCGATTTGATCTGTTCTAATGCAAACGCACGCAATCTTTATACTTTCATTTCGGTTGATGCAGTCGGCCATTACAGTACGTTGGCGGCGGCGATGATGGTGGGGGTGGGGGGTTGCAACAGGGATTCTTTCAACTTTTTAATTAAAATCGAACATTTCCATCAAACATGTGTGACAGCACCAACGATCATCGTCATTTTCAACGATTCGAGCGCGCTTTTGTTTGTTTGCTGGTCATGGAACTAAATTTTATTCGAATTTTTTTGACTTTGTTCCAAATTTTATTTACTGTTTTAGGCTTCATCATTGATTTTCACAAATGTTCCTAGGTTTTTTTTTGCATTCTGTTTTTCATTAATTATTTAGATTTCCATTTACTTTCAAACAATTTAGTTTAAAATTTGAAGTTTACCATCATATATGAAAATAGGAAAGTGGGAAAATGCAAAAATCCGATTGCAATTTGCATATTCAGACGAGTCCACTTTATCGATTTGCAACCGGGATGAAGGAAGCATATCCAGTTCCAACATGGCGGCAAATTTAAATATTCTTATTTACAATAACAAACATACATATATGGACGTCTATGAATAGAGCAGACGATAGTGATGCTGATGGCGATGCGCTTGGACAATTTGCATACTCCATCTCTTCTTCATCCCCCCTCTCTTCACCCTTCATCCACTACTTGTCGTTTTATTTGAAAATAATGCCGCATTGAATATTCATACATCGCGCACGATGCACTTCCGCCTTCGTTCTCGTCGTCGTCCTGTTGGCACAATGTGGATTGTCGTCGCTTGTGTACACGTCCAGAGGGCGCGTGTGTGCACTTGCATGCTTTGAGTAAATACCCTAGTTATAAGTTTAGTTCCAGTCGCTCGTAATTGCGTTTATACTGAATGAACCAATTTGCGCACTTTGTTCCCTGCATGTCCTTTGTCCATGCCACCAGCACCGATGTTGGCTGCCTGGATATCCGTCCATCCATGGGGGATGTTGGTAAAGTGATGCTAAAAGTGCTCGCTTTGAAATTACGTGCGTAAAAAATGCGAATGCTAGGGAAATTTCGTTATGAATGATCTCACAATGCAACAAAACTGGAAATTTACTTGATTAAATGCATTATTGCATTCTTTTATGGTTATTATCTAAACTCATGTTTGGATTTGCATGATTCAAGTTTCATTTTAAAGCTTATGAAATTCTCTTTAAAATGATATATGACAACATGGTATCATCCTTTGAAATTTTAAGAAATTTTATCCTTAAAATTAAATTATAATTTTATTGGAAATTAAATTACTTTTTGAATTTTTGTTAATATCTGCGAAACTATTATAGCCATTGAAATAATTTCAAGTTTTCTTGATAAACTATGAAATTTTCTTTGAAATAATGTATCATATGATACATTATCATTGGGTATATTACAAATTTTCAGTAGGGAAATCCTTCAATCTTAACAAAAAATTTTATGTATATCTCCAAAAATATTTTGGTTCATAACTCGAAAACTATTGGATGTATTTTGAATTCTTTTTTAACATTTTGTAGCCACTTAAATACACTTTTAAAAATGTGTTTTCAAAAAATGATAGCTTTTCAGAAATTTGAATGATATCATTTTGAATTTCATTATCCTTTTTCAAGACTTCAAAAACAACATTTCACAATTTTCCTCATATCTTTTAAAATTGTAATCCAAATTCAAAAACTCCCAGATATTCTTATAGAGAATAAAATTATCTTGTAAATCCTTTGAAATTTTTCCGGATTATCCTTCCGGAAATGTGAAATTCTAATCTTCAAAAACGCATGATCTAGTAATTCATCGTAGAAGATTCGAAAGCAGTTTGAACGATGAAATAATGATCGGGCTCCTTATTTCCGCATATTGCAAAAACGCGAAAAATTGCCATTCCCCAAACGGCGGCCTTTGTGCGCAAATCAGGAATATGGATAATAACATCAAAGATAATGCGAGCGCTATCGGCGAAGAAGACGCTCAACTTCAAAGCCGCACCGAATGCAAATCGAACGAAGCGATTTCACTTTGGCGACTGATACATTATAACGTGGTGGGCGGCTGAAACGGCGTTATTCCATCCGCAGTCAGTGTCCCTTCAGGACGACGAAAAAGGACTCAAAAGCACGCTGATGCATGCAGATTATTTTCTACTCAAATTCGTCGGCAAATTGCTGCAAAACGACGGAAATCCTATTTTGGCGAATTTTCCGCGATTATATATTAGTTTTATATGGGATCCTTTAAGGATATTCAATAGAAAAGAAATGAGAAAAAAAAAGAATAAACAGAAAAAAAAAAAGAAAAAAAAAGAATAAACAGAAAAAAAAGAAAAAAAGAAAAAGAAAAAAATAGGGGTTAGTTTTTTGGAAATTTTTATTGAAAAAAAGGATTACAAGGATATTAGAGGATCAATCTGATATGGATCTGTCATTGAGCGATTAAAATCCTCGTTGGCAATTTGTCCGCGTTTGCCGCCGCATAAACGCGTGTAATTGCCGATGTAACGCGCAACAAATGATAAGAGTGATGAAATATTTATGCGACGGATTATTCCGGCTTTGAAAGACCGACATCGAGCGGCCATTAATTACGTGCGTCCGTATCGCCAATCAATAATTAGCCAATCAATTAAATTATCATCGTTCATCAATTGCACGTTTGTTGCGTGGACTTCGTTCGAAAAGTATCGCTGTCAGATGGACTTTAATTACACAAACTCGCATCGAAAATATTTGCAGATATTTGAAAACAACAACTGCACTTCGATCGTTTTGCAACCATTATTATGCATCGGATTTTCGTCCTGCAAACACGAGAGGATCGTCTCTGCAGAGGTTCGAACTTTTCCAATTTATAAAAGTCTTGGAGAGCAGTTGGCACTCTGCGCCGATGCCGGATGGAGTTTTCCGGAAATCCGGAGGAACGCCACTAAGATTTATGCCTCGCTTCAGCTCGCGATGAGATCATCCTACAAATCAATTTTTTCTTTTGCTTATTTCGACTAAAAATTCCCGTCTTCAAAAATATCCTCAAATGTAAAAAATGTCAACTCGAGTAATTTCAAAGCAAATTTAATCAAAGAAAATTCCGTTTCCTTTATGCATGTAATGAACAACGCGCAAACAACATCAACATGAATTATCCTGAAGAATCCTTTTCGTTACGTTTCTTACAGTTGAATGTAACTCGGATTTTTTTCTCCGTCTGCGCATTCGTTCGCACTTCCGGTGTGAATGATGACAGGCGCATTATTAAATAATAACAAAACAGCGTCCGAAATAAAACAATAACCATGCTGCGCTTTGTCGTGCAATCAAAAGGGCGCCATTGCATGAGCTTTGCACAAGTCGAGGGGGGCGCTCGTGAGCGCGTCTCTGTCAGTTGGTAGATTTGTAAACAATATGGTGTCGGATGCGTGTGCACCCCGTCAACGAATACAATACGTCACGAAAGCTTTCGCACACTATCCTTGCAAGGTGCACATCAGCCACCGAACCACCCAACCACCCAACCACCTCCTTCAAGAACTAAGGACGAACAAGCCTTTGAATATCGGCCTCGTCGTTAATCAACAACCCCAGGAGCGCTGTGTGTATGTAGGTTGGGTTGCAGATGTTTCCATCATACGAACACCATGCACACACGCTCCCATGATAAATTATAACCTCAAATGCGAGCACAACAGGATCAAGGATGCGATCAAAGATAACGCAGAATGGAAGATAAATAAATAGGTTGATACAAAAAAATATTTAATTTTGAAATTGATGGGGTATTTTCTCGGAAAATACTTTTTTGATGATTTTTCCGGCAAATTCTGTTTCTGTTTGTTTGCGTTTTTTTCCGGTTGCAGGATTCAAACTCTGTTTGGTATGATAAAATAATTGCACAAGATGAGAACGAATGATGATGATATTGAACGCAAGGACATGATATGTGCGCGGATGGAAAAAGTGGTGGGGAGGGAAATGTTTGATGTATGACCAGGCATATTTGGACGTTCGTTTGTTTGTTTTCCGGCCATCGTTCATCGCCGCCATGGTAACCTATTATGACAATCGAGTGCGGTCGCCATAGAAACTCAGGATTTGTTGATTTTCCCTAGTTTCATATTTTCCCCTTACATTTTTTTGTTGTTGCTGTATGTACAGAAAGCGTTCGTTATAAAGCCATTTTTAACGCACAATTTCATCGCCAGCGGAAAAGTTGACAAATAATTGCGGCAACACATGTTGCTCGCGTGCTAAACGACGCAACCCAACGTACAGCAACTGCCTCACGAAGGAGGCGGCTTTCTTTTGCTCGTTTTCTCGTCGACGCCGCCGTTTTCGGGACGCACCAGGACAATAAGCACGTCTTGGTCATTACAGAGGGCGCGCGCTCGTGGTAAATTACAATGCGCTGAGGCAAATGTGGGAGCAACGTGCCACGCGTACAAACAAATGCAATTATGATGATTTCAAATTGATTCAAGCCTTTCAGGCTTTCTCTTGATGTTTCCTCTTTTTCGGGATGGACTCTTTTTGGTGTCCTCAAGGCATGTTATCAATTATACGACAAGTTCGATCGGATGTTTGATGAACATTTGTTTATGGTTTGGCACTGGAGGGGAAAATGGTGGGGGTAGGAGAGCGGATTTTTGATGCGTTTTTGCATCAATCAATGAACAGCGAACAGATCATCACTCATCATCACTTTCAAATTCGAGTATGGAGCATGTTATTTTTGTTTTTGATGGATGTGTGATTGATTTCTTTTTGTTTCTTTTCCCCTGGATTATAGGCTACCCAATTTACTAACAGAAGCTTATGTTATGTCATCCATTTCATGAAATGGCATTAAACATGCATTTTGTGAATTTATTCCATAATCTATTCACCACTTTTCTCGGATATAAAAGTTTATAACTGAATTAATTTTTTTTCTTCTTTTCCAGATATGTGATCTTCATATCGTAGACAACCCAATACGCACCACATCTTAATAAAGGTAGGTGCACCAATTTAACACTAAAAAACAAAATCAAATTGATTTTATATCGCATATCGGTTTATCTATACGCTCGGTTGAATGTAGTTAATTAGAAAACCATTTAATTGTGTTTTCATTGGTTTGCCAACTTGTAACTTTTACAAGGTACTTCGTTATTGATGGCGTTCATTACCGCACCAGCGCACGCTGATAAATATTTAATTCGATCGCAATAAATGAATGAAGACGTTCAATTCCGACCGAAAACGTCTTCGTCGCTGAGACAACTATAAACGGAACTATAAAGGTAGTTGACGATGTAGACATCTGAGAACCGATCGTCCATGCCAAGATAAGTGCATAAAATGAGGTAGCTTTCGTTTATTGCTGACCGTTCTATAAAGACATACATGTTATTTTGTTAATTCTTCTTCTGACAATAACATTCATTTAATACAAGCTGTTTCCTTTTTTTCGCGTTTTTAACTGCCTATAACTTTTAAACGGTTCAAGCTATTAAAGTATTAAAGTAAAATGCCCTTTTGGCCACTGGAACCGCAGAAATCGCGTTCAAAGAAAAAAATTGAAAAAAAAGTTTGTAGCGATAAAAATGAAACGAAATTCTTAAAATCGCTCGAGTTTTCAAAAATT
>JARJDZ010009293.1:0-20945 GCA_030264555.1 Aleochara sp. GC000083 | reverse complement strand
CCCTTGTGCGTTTTGCCGCAGGTAATCAGCGATATCGTTCATAATTCAGGCGCGTTTTGATTTATACGTACATGAATTACGCCTCGAGTACCAAACGCTACATAAACACATGCTGGTCTAGTGTGCGGAGGTATAGCATGCACGCCGTATAAATAAATAGTAATTTCGTGAGTGGCGCACACGGATCAAAGAAGTATTACATAAGTTTATCGTGTTCGCCACATTATCCTGCGGGGCCGCCACGCGCCACGCTGCACGAAGAAGTCAAGTCAAGCAGCGAAGAAGTAATCACAAAAGGAAATTGAACGAAATGGTGAATGGTAAATCAGGCCACAGATCTGAAATCCAACCGGGAATTAAAAAAACCACGCTGATAATCTGTGAGAATTAATTCTACCATGTGTATGTGCCGGAAAAGTACAACTTGCTGGTAATTATTTAATTATATGGCGTGCAAGTCCGACCAAAATGTTGCTAATGAATATTAATGATTGATACACTGATTTTCATGTCCAAAAATTAGTGGAAATTTACTCGGTTTTATTTTGTAGTTTCTCTACAAATTAAGTTTAGTTTCAAGTGATTTTGGAATGATTTTGGAGATATGGCCAAAAATAGATCGCATGTTTTGACAATTCAGTTGAAATGGAAACTAGTGGAAAACTTGTAATAGTCCTGACCCAAAAAACAAATTCTCAGCCTTTATGGTTGAAACTTGATACAAACTTGTAAATTTCGCACAGTTGCGGCTCAACATCCTTGCATCGATGGTTCTTCAGCGCGCTCGAATCGAGAACGAGGAATTAGTTTCGCAATGGGTTAGTTTAGCCCAAAAGTCAGTCAGTTGGGTGGGAAGAAGAAGGACGTGAGGAAGCCCTTTCGGCTGGCCGATCTGGCTTGAAGTTGTTGTGTTTGCGGGGCACAGTTTTCGACCAGCGGACGGCAGCAACGACTTGGCAATTAGCTTCACTCCAACTACCGGTCACGCCTTATTATGAATTTCATTCAGAATTGAAGATGGCCTTCTCTGGCGGACGGCTTTTAGCGCGCTGCGGCGCAAACTTTGTTACTGATACATTTGAGCGGCGGCGACGACGGCCAATGCGTTCCGAACGCGGAACGCCAAAGTTATTAGTAGTTCCATGTTGGATGGAAAGTTTAATTGCAAAACGCGCCTTGAATTTCCATCGACTGGCTGGATGGGGATGGATGGGTTTGGATAATCTCGGTGCTGGGCCCACTTCCTCGACGTCGGTCGTCGTCGTCGTCGAAGAGACGTTGCTAGTGCATTAATTTAACCTCATCCGAAGCCGGCCAAAGCACCAGCAGAAAAGTGATGATGAGTTGAAGCAAGGAGAGAATTGCAAAAATTGCTGCAAACTTTATGAAAATAATTCCGTGAAATTTTCAGTAATTTCAGGATTCTTAATTGAAATCGCAAAAACGCCCAAACAAATAAAGTTCAATTTTCATATTTACAAAGGATATTTGCTTGCTTTTCTCCTCGTTTTCTTCGCTCGTATTGTTATTTTTTCGCGCGCGCGTTTCGTGGACATTTCCTTCAGTAACGATTACTTCTCTTCGGATGGGCTTGGACGTCAGCAGTCGCGTTGAATTTCGACTTGTTTTAGCCGTTGAGCTTGAATTACATGGTGCGAAGGCGATTTCTGAACGTTTCCACTTTTCCGCCATCCGAAGAAGCTCCTCATCTTCCCTCTCCGCTCGCGTCTCATAGGTCGCTCCGACGAAATGCGAGTTGGTTTGAGCGCTTTTATAAGATTTCATTAAAAGAAGAATTGCCCGAGGTCACGTTGTTTCTTCTCCTTGCCGTACACACGACGTCGAGGACGCCGCGAAACTGGATGCTTTTATTTTCTTCTTCGTCTTCTTTGTGCTTTTTCTTGTCTTTTAGTGTGCAAATTTCCAGCGCTTTTTTCCAAACCCTGCCATAAACTCACTTTTCCTGCAATACGCACACTCGCAAACAAAAAATGAGCGAAAATGGAAATTATGCATTGAAACACTTCAGATTGAAATGTGGGACTCAAGAAATATTAAACTTTTAAGTTAATTAATTCTTTAAGGTTTCCAGTCGCAGCCAATCTATAAATTCATTCCATGAATTATAAGTTTTATTAATTTGCTTAAAAGGAGAAAGTTCGCCTTTCATAAAGTTGCTTAATTAATTACTAATTAACAGGGAGGACACAGCAATTCGTTTATCGCATTTTCTTTTGATTTCTCTTTTCACTTAAAGTTTATCACGAGAGGAAAGTTCGTCCATGAGGACGCATGCTGCTTGCAAACGACTTTTTTCCATCGAGGAAAAACACAGAAAGAGAATTTTATGTGTAGCACCCACAGGTATTTACAAAACTACTTAACAATACTTCCGGTAGAACATGGACGAGAATTTGAAAAGTTAATTATCAATTTTTATTTTGAAAATTTGAAATTATCATTTAGCGTTCCAAAGAAAGAAGTTAATTACGACTTTTAAATAAGTCTTTTTTGTATTTACTGCTGTACTTTAAGCTTTTCATTTTCGTCTTGGATGATGTTTCGTGAATAAAATCAAATTTTGCATTTGCATTTAGCATTTGGCATCTGATTTTCTGATCCAGGATTGTACCAAACGGGGGCGGCAGTGACGAGAACGCGTTTCCATTCGGCGTCGAAATGAGGCTCGTTTTCGTCGGTGCCACCAACAACAGTCGTTTCATTTCGTTAATCTGGTTAAAATATACATAATACGAGAGGACTAAACTCCCTAAACTAATTTTCTTAATCTCGTCCTCCCAAGCCGCCTCCAGGCTCGCGATGAGTGAGGCCAAGCAAAACACTCTTCCAGTTCCATTCGGTTTCTGGCATTCGCTTTGTTTTCGCGCCCCTTTCTTTTGTCCTGGATTCTCATTCATTTCGTTTGCGCGTCCTCGTTCTCTTCTTCACTGTTGTGCATGCTCAATTCAGGCATCATTGTCTATTTATTTCTGCATGTAGGGTACGAGTACGATTGGCCTATCTTTGGTTAACCTTCAGGATAACTCAGGAAAGGTTGATTTGAAATGAAATTATTTGAAATTTAATTTGGCCCAATTCCCCCTGGATGGCTGAAAAACAATGGAAAATTAGGTATCCTTTTTAAAGTTGAAGTTGTGATAATCCAAATGCAGATTACGTAGTGAATTTATTATTGATTCAACAAATTCTATTATCGCGGCACACGAAACGTTCAAGAATGAATGTATTTATAAATGGCATTTTAGTTTTATTATCTTCTCATTAATTCAGCAGCAGTCGTTTATGTTTACAATTACGTTTTATTGGGTTATCGTAAAATCGTTCGTGTTCCAATGACAGATTCACCATGCGAGTCCATGAAAACGCAAACGCGCAGATAAAACGTATCCAAAATGATTAGAAATCATTTATATTATTCATAAACGCGCACGCTCGCACATTTCGCTTCAATCTCGTGCATCAGACCGCATGCGTTTGAATAACGCATGCCAGCAATAAAGTAACGAGGTATATGTGTAATGTTCGCACTTAATCAACGTCAATCGGCGACCTCATTTGCCAGAGCATTTCGATCAAATCGAATTAGTCGAATCGCATTGCGCGCCGCTTTTGTGTGTTGTACACTTCGGGCGCGGAGATAAGCGGAATAAAATTGTGCACCAGCCAAGAAAGAAGCGCGAGCACGCTCCAAGGCAGCCATCCAAAACGATAACGATTCGAAACAAATCGAATTTGTCGCTTGTCACTTGACAGCAATGCGTTCATCAATCAACTTCGCTTTTTCCACGATTTTCTCACGTTCTTTCCGGGCGCCCTTCGCTCTCGAGCGCCCTCTTTTTTTATTATCGCCTCATTGTTGATTTACATTAATTTTTATTGAATATTCATGAATTCGCGCGCGTTCAATGTTTGCCGAGTGGATTGTTTATTAATTTTCCATTAAAAACTGTTTCCCAACCCAAAAAACTCCATCGTGTTAATTACTTTTTCAATGACCAAATCATCGGAAAATTCATTTTTAAGTGAGTTATTTTAAACTTCAATTTTTTTTTTTTTGGTTTCTTATCATTTGGTAAACACAAAGGGTAGAATGTGTCTTTGATGTGAAGTAATGGCATGCAGTGTTGGTGTGCGTTCAGTGAGTGGACCTCTTCGAAAGCACTCAATAATTCTAACGAGGCTATCCAACTAACCGGCCAGGATAACCCATTATGAACCGCCATTACCCGGCCTCGGCTAACCACCACTTTCAAACCCACTGCTGCTCATATATTTACTTAATATATACCTATATGTATATGGGAGGCCGGCGAAGATAACTTGCAGTTGCAAAAGACGTTTTGAACTTTAACGGGGCGCATGCTTTTAATGCCAGTACTTGAGGCATCATAAAAATGCGCGCCCAGGAAGCAGCCAGGTCGGGGTCGCATAAGGGGGCGGCAAATGGGGGCCAGTCGGGTGTGGGTAAGAGAGAGTGTAAAAACAAATAACATGGAAAACATGTCAGCCAGGAAGTATAAAAGAAAATTGAACGGAAGGCAAACACCCACATCTAACTAGGACGCTCCTCGTGCATGGACTTGTTAATGGTTGTTGTTTATTACCGGTTACCAAGCGTCAACCTTCTTGAATTATCGCCAGGAGTAAGACATTTTCAGTAATTGCAGTCCGCGAAATTTGTTTACCAACATCGATCCCTGATGTGGAAATTTCATCACGTTTGAGAGCTATATAATTGTATTTAACAAGTGGTAATTTTGTCGTGTAAGATATCAGCGTTTCCCAAAGTGTGGGTCGCGACCGAGCACCAGTTCATAGAATAATTCAGCTGGGTTCATAGAAAAATATTATCATGTAATCAAATAATAAAGCTATTTTTTTACAAATGCAAGTATATCCTGAACTGAGAGATAATAAAAAAATTTGCAGACTGTAATCGATTCATTTTTTATTGCTGTTCATTTTGCCGTTTTAATATTTAAAATATCTCTTGTAGTTCGAAAGTTATAACCGATTAACTTCGATGCGCGTCGAGTCTCCAGGTAGCGGGTGAGCCAAGAGCGCGTCGTAGTGGCCCACTGCGCGGGAGACTCCAATGCGTCTTTCGCGACTTGCGCTACTGTAGAGCGCGTCGTGGCACCCCTCGCGGCGTTCGAGTATTGTGCAAGTAAATTTTAAATCGCCATATCTCACGAACTATTAATGCAAAAATATGCTACTTGGTCTCATTTGATTCAGAATTTAATTGACTTAACCATGATTGCATTTAATGTGAAATATTGTCAGGTGATCAAACAAAAGGACAATTTAATTGTAAATGCAAATATCTCCTATACTAATAGATAATTAAAATTTTCGCCGGCAGTATTCGATTCACTTTTAATTGCTGTTCATTGTCCATTTTTAATATTTAAAATATCTCTTACCGTTCCATTGTTATAAGCGATTAAATTTCATGCGCGTTGAGTCTCCCGTTAGCGGGTGAGCCAGGAGCGCGTCACAGTCGCCTACTGCGCGAGGGACTCTACTGAGTCTTGCGCGACTTGCGCTACTGCAGAGCGCGTCGTGCTACCCCTCACGATGTTCGGGTATTGTGCATTTAAAGTTTAAATCGCTATATCTCGCGAACTATTCATCCAAAAATATGCTACTTGGTCTCATTTGATTCAGAATTTAACCGACTTTAACTTGATTGAATTTAATACGAAATATTATCATTAATAAATTCAACGAACGATCAAAAATTTATTAAAGATCAATACATCAAATATCTTCACGAGAATAGAAATATACTAAAAAAATATTTTTATTGAAGATCAATATATAAATATACCTTTAGTTGAAAAGAAAAATATTTGAATAATGAGAAATATCAAGCAGTGAAAATTATTATATGACAATGGTTGAAGAACTCATTCGCCCATTCTTCCAACTTGCTACTTCCAAAACAAAGCCGAACTGAAACTAACACGCACATTAAAATAATTTATAACAATAAGAAATTTTATCATCATTATCGTAAGTTGTTTGGCGCGGCATTTCTTTCTTCCGGCCATCGCCATATGAAAATTCACTTAATAGAGAGGCGCGCGCGCGCTCATCGCAACAATAAAAGTTCGTTCGGCTAATAAAACGCAAGCTTTTATTATAAAGCAGCTGTAATAAACTTGCTTATTATTCCGTCGTTTTATCTTTCGTGCAACGGCGTTGGGGGCGGTGGAAACGGAGGCGGCATGGGCACTCGCCTCTTTCATTTCATCGCTAAAATTCCCGCATAAAGAATACTTACATTACAACTTTTCCTTATTCTTCGCAACTTCCACGCGCGTCTTCTTCGCCATCCGCTCTTCTACCTATGCAAATATAAATGCGTCCCCTTCCTCGTTTGGGGGGCGGTTGGAGGCTTTTCATTGTGCGCACGTATTGTCCCGGTATGTGTGTAAATATTGCCGGCTGAATTTAACTGACAATTGTAGATACGTTGGATGGAGTTTCGCGCGCGCATATTGTTTGAAAGTTTTCATCGTTCATCGCGCGTCGTTTAATGGAGCCAACGAGCGCGTTTTTACAATCGAACGCCGAGGGCAATAAAACGCTTCACGATTCCAAAATGTTATGCTTTTTATTGTGTGGCGTGCGCGACCAACGCAGAAAAGTTGCAAAAATGGGACGCAATTTATTAAAGATCATAAAACCGATATTAAGAGCTCTTTTATTATCAAAAATTCTTTGTTTTTTTCAGAGGGTTCTTACTTGGATTTAAATTCCTAATTTTATTGCGGGAGTAAATCTTATACCAAAACTTATTTAATTGAAATTCCGTAGCAAGAATTGTGGTCAGCCATCTGAATATTATTTGCAGCATTTTTGCAGATTTCTGGTTTTTTAATCGTTTTCCATTTTTAACTTTAAATTCCGAATTAAATCCAAGAAATCGCCGAGGTAAATCTTCAATTATAACTTATTTAGTGAGTGAATGCGGAAGTGCGCTCAATTCCTTCCATTTCGCTCCATGAATTGGAAACAGAAGACAATGGATAACAATGCGACTGCATTGTTGCCGATGAAAAACTTTTATTCTGATTAGTCCAATCGGGAAATAATAAAGTTGGGGAGTTTAGTGACGCTTCCAGGCGTTGGTCGTCGATTTCCCGGGAAATGCTCTGGAGGCGGCGAGCCATTCGTATTGCCGCCCCATTGCCCACTGAATTCGATGTACTCGATTCGCATTCGCATAATTTTCTTGGATTTTATTCCTCTTGACCCTCATTATTGTCTGCACTTGCTGTATATTTCTTCCAAAACAAACGAAATCATCCAATTATAACTGAAGAGCAGAACCTTTTGTTTTGAGTGCATTAAAAATTAGTTTCGTTTTTAATTTGCGTTTTGCTGGCTCGGGTTGTTGCTAATAAGAAAACTTTTTGATTAAACTTCGCACCGCGAAATGAGTTTATTGGGTTGTTAGTAATCGTACGTTGCCCATTCATTTTCCGGGCTTTTCGTTGTGCTCCCGCTGCTCTTTCATTAACATACGTATACGGGCATATTGTTCTTGAGAGTGAATCCAGGTCTTGATATCCGGGATAAAAGGTGGACTCTTTTGTTCTGATGTTTTTCCGGTTTTTGTGCACCTTTTTTCGAAACTTTTCTCAGTCGTTTGTAGCAGTGAAAATTCAGGAATATCAAAAGGTACATCAACGATATATTCTTTGTTTCCGAAAACAGCAGGTAATTATTGTTTCCCTTCACATACATTTTTAGAACTGTGATAGGTCATACATTTGATTATTATCCAAACCATTATTTTCATCAACTTTCATGAATGATAGAGATATTTATTATATTAGTAGAATAGAAAGTACTTATCTTAGTTTTAATTGAGGGCAAACTTTGTATTTTCCCTCGATGTATTTACCATTAAATTCTCTCCAAGCAGCTTTCGGTGTTCCCACACCTTCATCATTTCGTTTAATTAATGATTTTAATTCGTGTGACCATCAAACTAATCTCCAGTTGTGACCTCACCTACAATTTTACAGGAATTGTGGAAAATGTGGGTCAAGCTTATTAGACGTGTGAAAATCGATAGGATTCTTCAAATATTTACTAAAAGTAAATAAATTATAATGAAGGACATCAAAAGCAATATTTATCTTTATATTTTCAAATATCACTTTAATTACTAATTATTTATCATATTCAGACAAACCAAACCAAAACCAAAATGTGTAATTAGCAGAACTACATATGCCAATGTGTTCTTTGTCAAATGAGTTCATTTAGATGCACAGCTAAATAGCAACCCAATCAAGCTCATCAAACTTTTCGGAGGCAGTCATTCGACCGATTCTACCGTTGCGCTCGGAAAACTGCACGAACAGTTTATGCACATTTGTCGGTCCACTCGCTCTTCCCATAAACATGCGCACGAGTTTTGTTGGTTTACTTTCCTGCAGCTTTTCAGACGCATCCTGCTTTTGCATTTGTCACAACATTCGAACGACCTCCGGTTCGGGCTCCATCAGCAATTCGGCTCGCATATGCATGATGCATCGAATGCAATGCTGCTCTCTAAGTTTACAACTTGTTCGGACGTTTCGTCCTGCCATGTCCCACTTCCGGTAGTGCATGCGAGCATACTATCCTGCAAACACAACAACGACCGGAAATCAAAATGTTGCATACATTTTGTTATCCTGGTTATTTAAACCAATTAAAAGTGTTTTGTTTTGGTGAGGAAACATTTCAGGAAAAAATTATATGGACGAAGTTTGGTATTTTAATTAGGTGTTTTTCAAGCGGAAAATTTCAGCGTTTCCGTTGAACGGTGAGAGGCAATGCAATGAGGTGTAAAAGATAATTAAGAAAAGATGACAACTTTAAGCGATTCGACGCCCTTGAGCGCGTGGCAAGGATAAAAGAGAAGAGCGCGTTGAAGAGAAAGAAGTCCTCAACTTCAACAAGAACTTGGACCAATCCGTTGGGGAAATGATGGCAATGATTTATGATGAGTCGTTGACGAGTTAATTAGTATGAAATTAGTCAAAATACCACGAAATTTATCCCCGTTGAAGCATTTCTCAGGATTCTTTGGTGCTTTTATTGCTCTTTAGTTTTTCTTGATAATTCCCTTCTTTATTGGATGCAATTGAAGTTCGAAGATTCCACAGAAGATCAAAGGAGTGGAGTCTTCTTAGACGTCTGGAGTGCACAAATAGTCCTTGACTGAAAATGGAGTTGAGTGGAACTTTCAACTGAAATAAATTCTTTGATTTTACTGACTCTCGACTGAATTCAAGGAGCTCAATCACTCTATAACTTTTCAAATTAATTCGCCAATCAATGAAGGATCAAAAATAAAATGTTGAGGAAATTTTATTCCCGCTGATGATGGCGGCACAAATAGTTGCCATAATACGAAGAGGAAGAATGAATTAAATTGTCTCTTCATTGTTTCATTGCATGAATGAGCGCGTCTAGAAAGGGAGTCTTTCATTTTTCCTTCTGCAAGTTTCTTGGCGAAACGCGCGCATAAATCCAGTCTAATAGGCGCGCTGAACGCTTGAAGGAGCAATACGTCGCGTAATTGGAATAAAAATAGCATCATTAAGTCTTTAGCATGCACATTCGTATTATGCGCGCATCGTCAAGCAACAGCAGGAACGCCAGCAGAAGTAGCTCCAAGCGAGGAGGGAAAAAAATCGAAAGAGCCACTATCCAACAGTTCGTTCTTCTTGGTCTTTCTTTTTCTGTGCTTTGCTGTAACTGTTACTGCTGGTACTTCTTTGCCATCCACGGTCAGCTGTGTGTTTGTCCAATGTGACGCATTGGATTGCATCAGGCGCGTCAAATAAATACCCTTGTTTTTGTTTCATTAAGGTTTTACTTAAAGTTTTTCTTTGATTTCTTTTCCTCCTCGTTTTACGTGTGGAAATGTGAGCGCGTTTGTTTGCCTTCACGTTCGTAATGATTTCAGGCATTTCCAGTTACTACATTTAATTATGCATAAATGAAATAAACGAGGAAATGAAGTAATTAAGTTTAACTGTTATTTCTTCATTAACATTTTGTTGTGGATTTATTTCGGTTTGCGAAATTTTTAGTACTGCACTAAGTGAAACTAAGAAGTAATTAATGAATTATGTTAAGACATGTTTCCTCGTTTATTTTATGCTATTATTTTCCCTGGAAATTGTTGATTAAACCATCACTAACAAGCTTAGTGAATAATTAATTGTAATCCAATGATTAGAAACACGTTTTCTACTTTCCAAGAAGTGACCATAGAATTTAACGAGTCTAATACATTAATAACCAAGCAATGAGCAAACAAACCAAGAAAATTGCGAAAAGCCACTATACGAATACATAAGGATTCATTCTCCTTGTCCTGTTTTATTTGTTATGGGTTGTTTTCTTTTTCGCTTATTTCTCGCGAATGGTAAAACTGCAAGCGGCACTAGAACAAGAACAAGATTGCGTCATTTATAATTCACACGTAATTTTCCACTTTTCTTCGTTTCTTCATCTACCAAGAACCTCAACCTGTGTGTAAATGTAACGCTATTTATTACATTTCCTGCTGTTTCATGTTTGTTTTCCGGGTTTTTCCCCATAGTTGCCATGCACATGGAGCTTATAGTGTGTTGATCGGTTTTTCCAGATTTCATTTGCCTGTTCCTAATGTATTTTCTTTTATTATTTTTTCCATGTTTGGTTTATATAAGAACTTTCAGCCAGGAATCGTTGTTCAGGCAAAATGGACAAAGTCTATAGATTCAGTTCGTAGGTATTGAGATTTTTCCATAAAATTTCAGTTTGAATTTCTATTACCCTATCTCCAGAATGTTATTGTCTTATATTCTATGATGCTATTGGATGGTTCTATGGTTTACTCGGAATAAATAGGATTCTATCCTACAACAGCGAGTAGAATTGCTGGATAGAGAACAACACTGATTACAATTGCAATTGCCTCTCGTGCAATATCCCTAAAATACATCGCATCTAATAGTAATATCCTGCAATAACAGCAACGCAATGATAGTAGCAAGAAAGGAACGTGTCTTTTATGTAACTCCTTGATTTCAACAAATGATTTGACTACACTTACGACCATAAAAATTACAAAACTATATTTTTTCACTTTTCAAATTGTGAACTCTGTTTTTTCCTAGTAAGGATTTTTAAATGGTAAGGTATTTTGAACTAGGTTTTGGAACACTCTGTAAATAGAAGTCTACTTGTAGATATGGATTGCTATTGTAGCGATTAGAATAGTAATTTCGCTAATGCATCCGCACACATATAATATCGCAATAAAGTCGTTTATAACAAAGCTATCTTATCCTTATCATTCCTCTTCGTTCGTCCTTCGTGGAGTACGTGGACGAAGTCGAATGTTTGCCCACCGTGCATTGTTTATGTTGATGAAATGTGATGAACTGAGGAAGCAAGAGAGACGTTCCAATCAGTTAGATGAGCAATGAAGTGCGGCCATTCTAAGCAACCAACAACGAGCTCGAACACATTCGTCCTGTGAGTCCTTTCCGAGAAATATTCCTGTACATTTACCATCTCATAGGTATTCCAGCCCAAGAGCTGCTATTAATAGCGAGTTGTGAGTGATTTGTTTCCAGCCAAATGGAAACAACACGGAAACGAAATAAATTGGATGGTATCGCCTGAAAAAGTGTTCTTATAATTGGACGGAAATTACGTCAAATATCCATAAATCACGTCCAATTAGAATGATATTTTCCTTCGAAATTTTTCGCTGTTTTTTACATGGGTAAAATGTTCTTGGGCACTTTGTTGCCATTTGTTGACGGTTCTCTTTCACTTTACATTTCAGCAACTATTTTATTTTTCGGCTGGGGTAAACCCATATTAATGTTGTTGAGAGTTCCTCGGCCGCTCTTAATTTGTCAGTTTTTCGTATGGCGGCAGTAGCAACGGCTGCTGTTGCTGATTGTGTGCTTTTGTGCGCGCTGCCAGAGATTAATGACTATGACTGATTGCGAACACTTATCACTCTTCACTTTCCTCCACTCTCGGTCCTTCATTTAGCACAAGCGCCAGGTTTTTTGCATTTCCCTCGGGACGCGTTCAACATAAAAAAGTCATCGAACGCTGCCATGATGAGTTATTAATTTATTAATTTCATTTTCCCATTTGGAGTCGCCCGAATTAACATTTGAAAAGTTTATGATTTTTGTCACTTTCCAACTCTCTCGTATTCAGACTCCAATGTTTGGCATGAAATAGCGACGGTCATTCATCAATCTCTGTTTTCTCTTCGCCATTCCTCCCGAGGAGCATGTGTGAATGGGTGTGTGGGCCTTCTGGCTTCTCTGGAACAAGTCACTAGGTAAATGCGGGAGCGTGTTCGCAGTGTGGCTAAATTTATCTTTCGCTTCTCAGCGTTGCGTTCGCGCTTCACTTGCGTTGCGTTTCGGTTACGTCTCGTAAACCAGCCGAAAGTCAACCCGTGGGTTTGAGTGCCGCATTTGGGTCCAAATAAACCAACTCAGTTTACCCAACATGAACGCTTAATCGGATGAGAGCGAAAAACTTGCAACAAAACCGTTAAAAACGAACAATACTTCTCATTCATGTTGTTTATCATTCTTTCTATTTACGGATTTTTCAATGCTTGGAAGAAGTTCTAACGAGTTCTTAAGGTAATTAGAAATTCAGGAATCTGACTCATTATGGAATTTTGTGCCGAGTAGTGCGGAATTTATGTCGCACTCGGGCCATTGTTATTTGTGATGATATCAAAACAATATCAAAGTATTTAATTCACGAACGGCGCATGCATATCTAAAGTGTGTTAAGTAGCCCATTAGGGAATGGCGCACAATGCACAATTGCGCCATTGCGACATCGTAATAATGCATAAAACGCGACGCGATTACAGACGTCTCCCACCGCTCGCGTTCTGTAAGTCGCATGAAAACAACGCCATTTCGCATGGTTTATTGCAGCACATGCACCCATCCGACTCAAGAAGCGCCCAGAAATAAATTTCAGTTGTTATTATACAGGATGCACTCATTAAAACCGATTACATTCATTAAAATAACGCCGAAACAGACTTCAGCGCATAGCGCAACTTTCCTGACAAGTGGCGCCCTCTTTTTTTTCAAAATTCACGAATAACTTTGAAACTATTAGCTTTTTCGATGCCGTTTTAAATCGTATGTTTAGAAACACTTAAATTTAGTCCGCAAAGAGGGTTGCCATATATGAGACTTGGTTTATTATGCAAATATGTGAAATTGCGCAAAACTAGCGCGCGCGCTCCCCGCCAAACTAATGGATTTAATGGGGCTGAAAGCAGTGGACAAGTAAGAATGTAATTTAGGTGCACTGATAGCTTTGTTTGGTCACCGGTGGTCATCTATTCGTAGGTTTTTCTTCGTGATGATGATAGCGAATGTCCGTTGTGTCAGATGTCCGTGCTTTGTCCTGCGTCCTCACGAACAGCTCCCGGTTTCCATCATTGTAATAAACTAACCTGCGCCTCGAAAAGGTACCAACGGCCGACGTGTTTGTACGGCTGAATGCGGGAGTTATTTACTGAATGTCTGGACGCACGCTGCATGTGGTCTTCTACTAACGTCTTATCGGGACACTTCATCAGGACCCGCTCTGAATAACGGCGAATTGTTTTTGCTATCATAAATAGCCCGGCCGCAAAGTCAACAGCATATTAAGTTTAATGACTGTGTTAGAGGAATTAATTTCGCAATGTTGCGTTTGATTTCCACGTAAATTTCATTCCATCTCAACGTTGAGATTTATTTTTCAGCGAATTCATTCATACATATTCATAGGCTTCTAGTAATAATACTAATCAAATAGTCACAAAAAGTTTGTAGTTGTTTTTTTGGAGTTCTGCATAGTGTATTTTTATAAAACACTTTGCTGATTGAATTCGGTACGATTTAATAACTTGCAATGAAAAATTCAAGCGAATTGGTTGCTAGTCATTAAGAGTGCTAGTTTTTTTATGGCGGAATAAAATCCGTAAAAGCGGAAGTACTCGTTCATACACAGCCAACCCAAATAGTTGGTTGCACTTTTTATTTTAGAGCGCCAACAATAAAATTGAAATTGGCATGGGAAAAACCCGGCCGTACATTTCCTGTTAAATGAATTAAATCAATTAAAGGACTACCAGATAATTGAAAAGTTGCAAATCCTATTTGCACCTTCACATAGTGAGGGATTTAGAAGTCATGTTTTTTTTGCAAAATTTCAAAATGAGTTCTAAATGAAATTTCTACCAAATCTTATTTTTTGTATAATTTTTTTGATTTTTCTTCTGCGAGTGAATTTGTGAAAATAAAAGTGCAGTTGAGGAAAGAGTCACTAATGAAATTGTGTGTTCTGTAAATTGTAATAATGGGATTGTAAGAAGTTATTGGTAAATTATGATTGCTATCTTTTAATTATAAATAATCCGACGTTAAATTACAAGTCGCATGCGGCCGAAGTCTACATAATTCATTGCTGTCAAATGGAAAATCATTGTGTCTGCTAATATCGGCGTGTATTTCGATCACCGATAATTAATAATTAAATATTTATGCGCCGTTTCAAGTTGGCAGTCGCACGGCATCCGTATTATTCCATGTTATGGGACTTTAAACCAGGAATTAATTACGTAACGCGATTGTAACGGACTGGCACGATACACTAAGTTTTAATTAGTTTCCACAGTTTATACCATTAAATATTGATCAGCGATTTTTATTCATGTGTCTGATCTCTTCCAATTCTGCATTTGTATGCAACCAGCTCTTGAAAAATTCCCGCACGAAGAAAACAAGAAAAACCAGGATGATAAATGTTTTACCACCATCTCATATCATACAATTCCGGGATCATTTAGCAAAGTGCGGACGTTTATTAAATATCTCAGTGATACTAATTCAGTGGAGTGCATTGCGTTTGCATTGCGTTCCATTGCGAATATTTGCGCCCCTCGTTTCGCAGAATGCGAAACAGAGCAAATAGTAAACAACTCGCGCACACATTTTGAGCGTTTATTAATAATGATAATTCGACATTACCGGTGCATTAATACCGGCGGGTGCTCTTGCGTCGGATGCATTCATCATCGCCGAAGGGAATTGCTTACGTTTTGGTGAACTCAGGAACTCCATGTGCGCAGCCAACCGCCCCCAGGCCTCCCAACCACTCCCGGACTCTTCCCGGACTATTCCGGTGATGGCGGGGAATACTCGTTGAGTGCTAATATTAACTGCTGCTACTTGCGCCCAAGTAGCATTCATATATGGGTTTGTATTTGCAAATTCTGGAACCGTCAATCCTTCATTCCCATTTTGACTGGCTGGGCATTCATTAATTTGAGTGCCACTAATTAAAATTAATTTCATCATATCCCCCTATCCCTGGTCATACGCAAATCGTACCCTGATTAATTTGATTCCATGCAGGCATAAATTTATTAGGTTTGGGGGAAATTGGAATTTTTTCGAGTTTCTGAGAAACACGTAGAACAACATTAGGGATGCCGTTCGGATTGGAATGTGTTCGCTAAGATTGGACTGATTGTGACTGGGATTCGCAATGCGGGTCGCATTCCATGATTTTAATTAGTCACTCAGTTCGACTCACTTCCTGACCTATGACAGACGGCTGCAACGAGTCTCGTGCGCTTCGCTGACTTCCTGTCTGGGACTAGAACTAGGACTAGGAATGAGGGCGCCTAGCTTCCAGATTATCGACGTTTTCATTGTTATTAAATACCAGCCAGCACCCGAAGGCATGCAATAAGTAAAAGACGAAATGTGAAATGCGCGCCTTCATCCGCTCTCGCTTCCCGGGTTCGGAATCTTCACGCGGACGCAAATTGCGAACCGGAAATTCGCGAATAACGCGCGGAAAAACAGGCGAATGCTCCCGGCTTCATTCAGCTTCGTTTACTGTCAATATCTTCATGGCGGATAATTAACATGCGTTTATTGTGCGCATTAAGTAAGCACCCCCGATCTTGTTAATTAGTGTAATTTGAGTAATTTGATGCTGATAGCTAATTTTGATTTAACAAAAAATTTAATTCTAAAATTTAATATTTTCTGTGCAATTTTCATGCCATATTAATCAATTCCCAAAGTTAATATATTTGCAAATTTAATTTATTTCATTATCTATTCTCTTTCATCATATCAAACCGTTTTATTATGATTAATGCAATTATAAATTAATATTTCATTTTTACTGGAATGAATTTGAAACGTAATTTATTTACATTCGTAATCCATTTGCCAGTGAATCAAATGAGAATTTTTACAGCTTCCCGTATTACGTTGTTGCATGCTTCCAAAGTATCACAGCAAAAAATAAAGCATGAAATGTCAAAAAGACGACAAAACATAAAATACAGAGGAAAAAGTCCGTGCGTACATATTGTTGAACTGAATAGCATTTTGTCCGCGCAAACGTATCTCGTTCGCTGTTTATTTTGCGAATGTGAGAGCGGCGCTCGATTTGTGTAAATAAAATCCAGCGCCCAAAAGCAGGGGCAAAAAAGGATGATGATTATTGAATTTTAATTAAAAATTCTATTCATTGTGATATTCAATAGAAAGTATGCAAAGATGAATATTTAATTTAGCAAAATAAATATTTTTCATCAATAAGCCAAATTCTCTCTGAGGCTTCGTGTTTTCCTCAAAATTATCCTTTCGTGAATAGCAGGAATGAATGCAGAACAAAATTCAGAAGAATGGAAAAATGTGGAATATTGTACCATAACAATGAGGACTCATTAATCTGTTGCTCCCTGCAGCTTTGTGCCTTATGTTATCATGCTCGTCTGCATTTTCCATTTGGAGGTTGGAGTGGCGCATTTTCATTGCTTCATGCGTGTTTGTGTTGGTACGTTTCCAGATCCTATCATATCTACTTAGTCGAAGAAGCGCAGAGCTTAATGCGAACGTTTTCATTGCGAATGGGACGCGTCCATGGTTCTGCGACTTTTGCGCCACGCTTCGATTGCTCGCCTCATTTTCTTCGTTCGTTCAGTCGTTNACTCTTCTTGCGCCGCTTTTTCCACCATCACGGACCACGCTTTGTGTACGTTTTCATTACATTCGAATAATTCCGCCTTAATGCACTTCTGATTACCGACAAATAAATATGAAGAATATTGCAATACACAATGGCCGCTCGTCTAGGACAACGCTGGCGCAGGATTAGCACGCGTCCTTCTTTGAATCCTGCGCCATCGAAGCGTTGCGGAAACGTCCTGCTGCAATGCGATGACAACGGCCAACGGAAGCATGAAGGGATTAATTTGTGAATGCAAATACAAATACTCTCGCGTCGAGGATTGCGCTAGGAGCATTGTAATGAGTTTCGCATCGTAATTGTGTTGACTTTCATTTCAGGCTAATCAGCATTGCAGCATTGCGCTCAAAATGTAATCATTCCGCAGGATCTTCTTAGGTAACCATCAAGGCAAATATAACCTTCGACTTCGACGTTTGCTTTTCCAGATAAAATATGAATTTTTATATTTCTCTGTCATTTGTTATTTGCTGGAATTCCGTCTTTTATAGGCTCGTTGTTGTTGGAGGGCAATCATTTATTATTCGAGTGACACATTTGTGGTGTTCTATGTCGTGTCCACTTCAACATTTTTGTTCGCACTCCATGGCACGTTCTCTTGTATTTCGCCATAGTCGAGTATTCATTTCACATACATTCGAGCGCATTGGGCAATCGTACAAAATGTACTTTTCACCTCGTAAAAGAACAATTTTTGATTTATTTATTGTCCTGTATTTCCTTCGATACAACTTTGAAATTTTGGTTTGGCATGGAAAATCTAGAAATTGTTTTAGGCTCATGAATGTTAGTACAAATAGCTCTGTAATATAAAATAAAATAAATGTTTCTTGAATGATATTTCCGGAAAAATACAACTCAATGAGGGAAAATGCGAGAGACACGTGTAAAAATAGCTCAGAACAACCATTTGTTAGGTGTATTTGTTTCCATCATTCTTTGTCCTGTTTCTGGTTTTATTTCAGTATATTTCCGGTATTTCAATGTGCCAACATCAATTTGATATTTTCACGCTATTATTTCACTTCTAAAAATATCATTTATTAAATCCTCCCTATGTTTTTCCTGAAAATACGGAAAAATACCAAAGAAATATAAAATAGGACGAGATCCTGTAAACATTTCAGTTGACTTTATAAACTTTGAGTGGAAAAATGTGAACGAGATGCGGACGTGGAAAATGTCATAGAACTAACTCAATATTGAAGTGTAATGTAAAAACAAACAAAATAACTTCAATAAGGTGACGTTGAAATATGGGCCAAAGAATCCTGCTGCACCTGAGAACAATGAGCAGACTTTCCAATGAAATAGAACCCTGTTTTTCGTCCTGGTTTTTCCTCTTCATTATTTTTATTATTTGCGTGATGCTGACATGGAATTTGAATGATGCGGATAAATATTAAACATGTAGACGTGTTTATTATTGAATTAGCATTTGCAAATTTGGTTTGCAGCGTTGGCACAAGTCATGAATGCGTTCGCACATCCGAATCGTGTCAGCAGCTCTTTCAACCGCCTCCCTTTCAAATTGCACACTCCTCTTCGCTCTCTATATATAATTCTATAGATACTCGTGCATAACATAAGGTCATACATATGCTCTCTGAATACAAATTTCCAACTCGTATCCTCATATTTAGTTTCACTTGTTATTTGTAATTTTCACCATTCATCTCTAAAATCCATAAAATGCAATAAAATTTTATAATTAACCAAATTCTTCTTCTGTTTCAGGGTATGTACATCCATTCTTCATGAAGTGCATTAAACACGTTTCCGGTATGTTATCCTGTTGTTTTTACCTAAAACGTGAAAATTACAACAAAAGCTGAAAAAATCAATGAAGTCCTCTTCGACTGTTGAAATATTTGTAGGGGCTTGATGGATCATGGGTCTGTCAGTTCGGTTGTTTCAGCTGCTTCTCCAGAAGCTTGCAGTCCTCGCCGCAGGAGCAGAAACTCTGGTCACAACCTCAGCTAAAACCACAACATTTGCGGTCTGACTATTCCAAGCGCATTCAGCTCCATGCAATAATCATACATTCTCCTCCTTGGGAAATGCCCCAAATGCATTTATCGATTATCTACAACAATTGTCCCAGAATAATCACTATTTTCCAAACATAATTCTTAGTCTCTTAATGTTGAGCTCTTGAAGAGTAGACACTGCCAATAAAGCAACTGAACGAAACTAATTAGCAGTGACATTAATTAATCACGAATCGCATTTTACGTAATTCCAGACGATACGTTCATTAATTATAAATATCCTCGACGACGACGACGACGACAACGTTTCTTGTTTCATTATCCTATTTGTCGAGACGGGAGAGCATCGAGTTATCGCCACTCTGAAACGAGTCCTGGAAAAAACGTGATGTAAAAAGGATTACTTTATTCAATGCATTTCAAAGACTTTTGTGAAGTTGCAAAGAGGATTTTCATATTTTACTCGCAATTTACAGGATTTCCCCCGCGAGGTGGAAACAAGCATAACATTTTTCTTCTTGCCAATTAAAATTTTATTTTTCAATTTCATTGCAAATGGAGCGAATGCAGCAAAAGCGAACGGGAAATTCAATGAAGATTAATCGAATGGAAGCGTGCGGATACATTTTAATCAATTCACCGCGTATTCTTGTGCATTTCCGGTGCATTAGTTGCAATGGAGGGTCAGGTACATGAACGCACGTATGAAGGGCAAATGGGGACAGGAAGCTTACAAACGGAACGGAAATTCGCCAAATGGCCGGATATGCATCTATTCTACCCACTAAATCTAGTTAGTAGGTTACACAAATAGCAAGACCACCAACAATTTCTTTAGGATTTAGTGTTAATAAAAGAACCATATATGTGGTAATAAATTTCAAGCATCAGGACTATCTCAAATTAGCTTGACAGGATAAATTTTGGTTTCCTGAAAACTTTCGAAAATAAATTCTTTTTGCGAATATTTCAATCCAGTGAATTTATACGACAATGGACAAGTTATAAATTCGTTTTTATGAGCATCCATGTCGCACTTCCGGGGGCGGCTGGTGGCGGAATTGGTGGCACGATGTGGTCGACGTCATCCTTTTTACAGCGCGCGCACTTGGCCATTCTCATTTCCTTGTTATCCCTTCGCACGCTCCTAAATTCTAATCTAATAGTTGTTCTTGTTCTTGCGCTCGGTGGCGTACGGCCTAGTAGTTGGCGGGGGCGGCAAGGACATGCCAAACACGGGGCGGCTGTTACGCTTCCCAAACATTACCGCAAGAAGTAGAGCGCGCCTCCGAAGTGTGAGTACGAACATTCGGTGTATAATTTTATTACCAACATTGATTTACGCCCGCCGACCGAGCATATTTCCGAGCGTTATTAGTACGATGGTGACCGAACCGCCCCCCATCCAAGAAACCAGTAATATCGGTAATATCAACAAATATCAGGCGATCATAAAAATGAAGAGATCCTTTTTCGGCTGCAATGACGTACTGGTATATTCTTGAGTCTCGGGGGTTTGTTATTAATTTTGTTAGTTTTTACTTTCATGGTTTACGGCAAATAAGTTGTTTTTTATTAGTTCTGTTATTAATAATGTCGTAAGAGCTACTTTTGAAGTTAACATTTTTCCAGGCATTACAAAGATAATTGAATGAGCGAAAAACAATAGAATATTTTGCAATTTTAGGACCCCATTTTTCAAGTTCGGGTATTTCCGATTTCCGCACGAATTGGAGACCATGATAATTGTTATTTTTTCGTCAAAATATGGTAAATGCCCTTTGAATCATCGAAATCGGTCCATTAGTTTCGGAGATATGAAAA